>JANSTU010050346.1:0-21656 GCA_027564075.1 Bolitophila hybrida
TTGTTGTTGCTGCAAATGCTGTCCTCTTGTTAAAGATTATTGCAAAATATTTTAATTCCCACTTATTACATCCCAAAAAGGTTTGACCCACCTATGATCATGTGCAGTTTCCAAAAGTTCAATACGTCCTTCCGTTTAACACAAGCACATAATATTATATATAGTATATTTTACTTTACACTCGCAAACAGGGGCCATCCGTTCAACGTACTCAACAATGAACGCCTATCAATAGATTCTTGATTTGGCTCATTTTTCAGGTCGGGCAAACACAATCAATGTATTCATATTTTTTTCCCTATATTTATAAAGAAAAAAGTCCTCAACAAAAAAAATTTGCGAATTTCTTTTGAAAAAAGTGGAAGTGTGCGACATTCTGGCATTAATCCGCAATGATTTGGTTGTCAATGCGGGTCTCAAAACGGAAGTGGGATCGATACGATTTGTTGTGGCATTTCGATGGCGTGAATGTATCGTTGTCATTTTTTTGTGTTATACTACTTTTTTTTATTAACAACGAGTGCACGCTGGTGAAATGAGCGTGTTGTTATGATCATTATAACCAAATCAAATTCGACTATTTTAATATATATCTTAAAGATTTTTCTGAGAATTAGGAATATTTATAGCTAAAGCTTCGATGAGTTCTTCTAAAAGCCTCGTCGGAGTGCTTGTAAATTTCCCAAAATATATGTTTAGATCCCTATATTTAAAAAGGTGTTTTAATTTTTTGGTTTTCCCATTGGAGAATATACGAATTTTGTGTCGCAATTACGACCTTTGGTTTCAGCAAGACGAAGCCACATGCCACACAGTGCATATCATCATCGATTTATTGAAAGAAACATTCGACGAGCGCATAATTTCAAGAAAAGTTCCGGTGAATTAGCCACTACGGTCATATGATTTGACGCCGCTGGATTATTTTCTATTATCTATTTAAAGATATTTTGTATAGCATAAGGCTGCGACTTTTGAATGCTAAATCAATTCAACACAACAATTCTTATCCACGTTGGGCCACTAGATTTATAATCAAGTCGGACACAACAATTTATACCTTAAGAGTGAGATCAAGATCGTCCATTTTTTTAGTTTAGTCAGATCATTAGTTTCCAGTGTAAATAAATAAATAAAAATAAAAATTAATACGTTACGACAAAATTAGAGACGAAAAATCTACTTTTCTCTTATCCATTTGGACACAATTTGTATTATTTTTTTCGTTTCAGAATTGTAATAAATTGCTAAACTTCACATACATATTGTCTTAAATGTTAAATTTAATTGGTAAAATATTATGTGAATGCCAAAAAACGCGTGCCGATAAAAACATTTGAGTACTAAAAAAAAATGGGTGCCGATAAAAACATTTGAGTACCAAAATAAGTAAATGGGTGCCGATAATTCCAAAATAAATAAATGGGTGTTTGTTGTTTTGTTTTACTAAAATATATTAATTAATTATAATTAAAATCTAATTTTTTGGTAATTATTATTAAATAAAAAGGCACCCATGATTAATTAAAAAGCACGCATTTTTTATTTGTTGAACTCCATAATTTAAGTTACTAGTACTCACTAAATTGAGAGCCAATTTAATTTATTGTCAATTAGACAAGAAATAATATTTCATTTAATATAATTTAATATAAATAGATAATTTACAAAATAATCTTCTAATTTGTTGTTCCTGAATTCTTCGCTATTACTATAATTAATTTTAATACATAAATATAAACACATAGGTCATATTTATTATTTGTTAAGATTTTAACAGAAATTGGATTTATTTGGGTTCAAATCCGGACAATTTGCTGGCCAGTCGAATTTGGTTTTAAAACTAGTTTCTCAATATAATCTTAAAATAAATATGACATTTCTACAATTCTAGTTTTAATGCTTCCTGGTCCATTTCTTTATCTTTAGCAATATTAAAGCTAATTACATATTAAATAATCTAATAATAAAAAATATAGCGATTTAAACAAATCTTCTTGCCGAAAAAATATAATATTTTTTCATTAATGGAATATTTTAAAGGCGACTCAGAATGTGCATGGGGTTCAGAACTGGTAGATTTAACTTATCAATAAAAGACAAGAAAGACCCGTTACAACCGTGAGTCATACATACATCTTTTTTAACTCGTTTTCTTCTGCACCCCTAAACTAACACAATAACATACAGAAAACGCATTAAAACGACAAGCCTGGTCAAGGGTGAACACGATTACTTCGATCGACTACTCACTGCGTGTCTTTTTTTCTTTTATTTCCTTTTCGGTTTCTTATCGGATAATAAAATAAGCACAATACCCAAATACCCATCACAACTGTTTGTTCATTGTGCATATAGATTACACATTACTAAAATATACGCTGAGACATCAAAACAATGAAAACGCATGTGCAATGTGCATTCAATTCGAATTTCTTCGAACGACGTACATAGTACATCAAAAAAAGATAAATAAAAAGTATTTTGACCACATTCGTTTGTCTATTTATATTAATTGACTATTTGTTTTTCAAATCGAAGATTTGTTATCTTTTCTAATGTACATCTTAATATTTGCTAGGTCGATTTTCTATGTTTATCTTAAAACGATAAAATATTCCGTTCTTGATTTATTACAGATTATACGAAATCCAATGAATGTATTCAAGAAAAATATATTTCAAAACCAATATATATTAGAATACAGATATGTATGTTTTTATGTATGAATTCATCGCGTGCCGGTCGTGTGTCCATCTTTTGTTAAAATTTACATTTTCCTTTTGTGCACTGCGATCGTGATTGCACAACGATCAATCTCTATAATATCGCTTCCTTGTGCAATGTGCATTATATAATAAAACGATGGCTTGCTTTGTATGATGGCTTTTTGTAAATATGCTCAAACACGGCATAAAGGTATTTGTTCTTCCTGTTTCTCTAGGGGACCGTTTTTATATACTATAAATATGTAACCTTCGATATTTTGTTTTTTTTTTCTTTCGTATATATAAAGGTATATATATATAATATTACCTAACAATGATACTGGCGCGCGTCAGGACCATTATATTCTAGTAAAAGCGCGCGCGTGCGCGATTCGATGATCGACGATAAATAAGTAATGTTTAACGAAGGTTAAGTTTACCTAAATTGAGGATTTATTGAGAGGGATGTGCGTGCACACACAAGATGTGCGATGACTTACGATATTATTTTTTTGTGCGGTTTATATCATTTGTTCATATATATGTATAATATAATTGTGCGTGCCGAATTTAAGATTGTGAGCGTACTCCAGGAATTATGATTAATTACATGGCGTTGCAAAGACCTGAAGAAGAATAAAAATGATGATGCAAGTTTCCGTGTGAGTTTGAAGATCATCCGAATAGTATTTAGTTACAAATAGAACGTTACTAATCGTATAACAAATGCTATGTTAAAGATGCTTATAATACAATTGTCATCTTGTTGTATTTAGAGAAAGTGTACTTTAAATACAATGCTTAGGAAGTGTATATAGGTATTACGCATTAAAGGAACTTAGGAATTCATTTATCATGTTTTGAAAAAATCCGACACGGTCCATTGCAGAATTTGAAGTTTTAAAATTAAAAAATCGATTACAGATAGATGTAACAGAATGTATCTACATTTTCTGGAATACCCTAGGTATGATCACTTTTTATGTAATAATGATAATGAATGTGAGTGATATGCAGAGCTCTGTTTTAGTAGTAGTTGGAAATCTTCAAAAGACTGTGTGTCACATTTTTACCCACTCAAATCTACGACCTCCTAGTGGGTTTTCATTCGACATGCTCTGCATCCATAAGTTTTACTACAGCATGTCTATACTAAAGTTCCGCACACAAAAACCCACTTTGATTGGGATTTACTCATTGTAATACTAATATTGTGTGCAAGCCTGTCTCGTTTTCTGTTGTAATGTTACTCCTTTCATTATTTAACTACGAAACTTGCCAAGTGCTCGTTTACCTTTATGTGTTGTATTCATTCATGTATTGTGTTGTATTCATTTGGGTTGCCAAATCCATAGTATTTTAGTCATATTAATATGAGATTGTGCATTCTACGCATATGCTAGCTTTCGATGAGATGGACCTGTAACCGCTTATTTGTTTGTCTCCAGTGCATTTGACCAAGCTGGAGCGAAATCATCACCTTCGCAAGGAAATACTTTTGCTGCACCGATAATTTGGAGGTTAGGCATTATGCGAGAAATTCGAGAAATTACCATTACAGGTTCACACGACTGGTCAGGTCATGCAAAATGAGCTGTTTTTGATCTGTACCACTCCTATTGGAGCTACTGTGCTCTAACACTAACAACACATCCCCGATGGGGATAAGCCAGCCAACGCCATACCCCACTCGGCTATGGCTATGCTGAACACTATAGTTTTGCAAAACAGATGAATATAAAAGAGTGTCAAAAAAGTCTTGCGGTATTTTCGCTAGGTGTCGTTGCAAGCGCGTAGTTTTAGATGTGTTCATTGCATCGGGTAATGATATAGCTTGTTGGAAGGGTCTTACCGCGCTACACACGCGCTTATTAGTTTGTTGTTTTTTGGTTCAATCGTTCGTGAGTTATAGCGTTCGTATGTGCTCTAATACTCATAACATATCCCCGAGTCTTAATTTGATCTAAAAAGACTCGCAAAAATGTGTAGGACAAATGCTCTAATTTAATTACTGTCTACAATTTCTTCGAGTTATCATATAAAACATGAAAATCTAAAAATACGATCTATTCGAAGAGGGCAGCTGAAGTTTGACTTTTCTTTTTAACAAACTTACACACATCTTCCCGCAATAACTCACCATTATAAATGTGTATACGGTATATTATGCATGCGTATAGAAAAGGTCGCGCCGACGCGCTCAGGCCGTGTGGTTAAAATAGCCGTTGAAAACTTAAGAAAATTGTGCAGACACACATCTTATACATATATACATTATAAGAAATCAGAAGACGGACACTATGCATA
The DNA here is from genome assembly GCA_027564075.1 of Bolitophila hybrida. Classification (NCBI taxonomy): domain Eukaryota; kingdom Metazoa; phylum Arthropoda; class Insecta; order Diptera; family Mycetophilidae; genus Bolitophila; species Bolitophila hybrida. The sequence goes on from JANSTU010050346.1 coordinate 5,016, forward strand.
CATAGTTATACACATACATACAATAATCTATATGCATCGAAGGAGCGAGCGTATACACAAGATGCTCAACCGGGTGTCTTATGTTTGCATTTAAAGGGACACACGTTTCATATGTCGCGCACGTCCTTTAGGTGCGCGTGTGCGTAACGTCTTGCAATCCAACGTCCATTCATGTAAAAACGATTTGGTAAAATAAGACAGGCGCACACACACATATATACACGCACTTTGATGTGTGACAATGTCTGGTATTGAGTATTGTACTAACGATGCGTGCGCACCCGGACGGACTCGAGAAATGATGAATTGTGCAAGACCATTCTTGGCAAATGCTCGAGCATCTTACGGTTTGGTAAGCTGACCTAAAGTCTCCATTGCAATCAACAGGGGTCGATGTCTTATTATGCAATATTATTAAAGGTACATTTCATGGTATTGAGCTCCGTGCTCCTTTATACACAATATATACGTAATAATGTATCGTTATCCCGGTGCATTTTCGGACGATTTTGGTTTTTTATGTAGTTCGGAATTGCCATTATATTGTGACCGTTTCTATAAGGCCCTGCTTCATTGTCACACGCATAAAACATCATAATACGCAATAAAAAACATTATATATCATATGTATATACCTATATACGTGTTTTACGGCTTTCTGGAAATGACACCTATAAGATAATAGCATCACTGCTGCGGTAGTGAGTTATGCTAACAATGCAAGCGTTCAAAGGCTAAATGGGTCTATAGTTTCAACTGTATTTAGTTTTTTTATTTTTTATTATTGTTTTTTTTTTTTTTAAGTGACGTCAACAGGAATATATCTCCCCAACTGACCTTTATTTAAATCTCTTTAATATTACAATTATACAAACTAAAAATAATATACAATAATATTATACAATCAAATAAATAAAATTAAAAAAAAAAACAAATAACAAACATATCAACGTAAAATTTAAAAACATTGAAACATTCAAGACTCAATAGAAGATTCTGTAAAGCTCGTAATACAATATGACTAAGCACCAACCAAACAGTATGTCCGTGCTATGATAACATTATATACATTCCTATGCTATTATCATTACAAAATACCTCGAATAACACTATGTGTATTATTTCTTACGAGCTCTGGCGATTCAATCACGATTATGGAATATTCCTATTTACATCTTGTTCAGATGTACAATTCCAAACAAGCTCTAGCTCAGTTGGTTGAAGAACAATACTATTTTTACTCAGAATGAACCAAAGAACACGTGGTAAAGTTATTATTTCCTTTGTAGGTAGGACACCCTGTATATATACAATTATTCATATTAATACAGTTTGCGAATATTATTAATTTAATTACATTCACCATTTGCCTATTACTATTTTGTACTTTCGCATCAGATTGCAACAAAATGTGAATTCATCAAAGTTATTATTATTATTCTATACATTCCAATAGTTAGTTATTGTTTTGTACGTAATTAAATAATGTTGACTTTTCCTTAAAATATTACAATATTATAAATTTCTTCTATAAACGTGCTATACATATATAGCTTTTGAATCCAATAACATTAATAATTAACATTTAGCGTGAATATTTGTGAAGAAAAGTATTGGTGTACACAGCATATTATCCTGCATTACTCTACAAATAAAATCAACCACCGTGCCCTCAAAAAAAGCATATGTGCACGTATATACTCCATCAGGCAGTATGCTGTCGAAAGGGTCAACCACCATAAAACTACAAACAAACCATAAACGAAATTATATTTTTTTCATTTATAGCAACAACAAAAATATTAAGATTATTGTCTAAACTCTTCTGAGAATTTTTTTGGGTCAAAACAGAACTTATTTGTTTTCTTTTTTACGATCGGGACGGAGTGAATAATATCGTGGACCTGCTTGCTTATGTACAGAGCCAAAGCCCTCGTATAACCAATATGTAGCGTAATAAAAATGATGTACTGTTAGTATGATGCATACATACCGTTAACGTCGAGGGAAAAGAGTAGAGAAAAAAACGACAGCATTGTAATCCTTTTGAACGAAAGGGTTACCGACAACGCTGCGATGGCCATTTGCATTTCTATTTTGTCGTAATGTCATGTCATAAACATGAGAATGGAAATTAACAACGGCACGCCATCAAGAAGCATCATTATATAACACAGTAACAACTTTTTTTGTTGCAATATTTGCTTTACTACCTCTATTTTCTTACATATACACCAAGCTAAAAAAACGGAACTTATATGCCTTCTTTTTGCGTATACCGTTTTATTATGGAAAGGAATTTTTCTAAAGGATCCGTTTTTTGCCTTCCTCGTATATTATTATATTATTTTAAATGCGCAATTTCTCGCCTTAAGGGATTAGAAGCGATACCAATCTTAATCGCACTTATAATAATAGAAATGCTTACCGAATTTCACAGTGTTGTCAGGCAATCTTTTTGACGAGTTGAAGAAGATATAATAATGCGCGATGGTTTTCAATTTAACGGTACATTATGTATGTCAATTGTCAAGTATGTATATAATAATAAAACCCAGCGAATTGCGTTTCATTATTTATTTTAAATAACATTTAACGGATATTTGAATATTTAAAAAAAAATATATTTATAAATGTAATTTAATATGCGCATTGTTTTTTATGTCTTTATTTAATTTGTGTTTGCTTATGTATTTTAATTTATGTATTGTTTAAGACATAATACTTTTAATTTTTTGCTATACATTTTCAGATTTGCAATATATGGATATTAAATCTACAAAATTTGGTGACGAAAACCCACTTGATAAGAATTCAGTCATCGTTAGTGAATTCTTGTCACAGTAACAAGAATTCACTTGACAAAAAATCAAACCGCGTCTTATAGGTTAACCCGAATTTAAGATGTTTGTCACGTTTTTTTCGTGTCATGTCATGTTATGTTCTTTTTTGAAGCAGTGGCCGTATTCTAATTCATATTTCACGACACATTTGGTCGAGCAGAATTAACATAGGGTGATTTTCGCATTTTAAATATAAAAAAATATACATATTTAAAAAGACAAAATATTTTTAAATAAAACATTACAGATTATAGAATATGTATTAAAAAACAATTGCAACCTTTTTTAAAATTTGATTTTTATTTTTAATTTGATTTTTATTTTTAATTTTTAATTGGATTTAGAAATATTCCCTGATAAAAAATACAAAAAACACGACAATACGATAATTACACACACTTTTATTTAATATTCAAATTTTGTCGCCCGGAATATAGTAGTTATTTTTAATGCATGTATATATTTTTAACATAATATAATATACTAATCATAGTAGGAACTACGAGTATTTATATGATTTGCGAAATTGAAATTATAATAAAAACATTAAGTTAATTATCATTGAATCAATAAAAAATCATCAATTACGCCAGTTTTAATTTGTGATGTTCGCGCATCTGAGCCGGACCCGTTTTTTAGTGAAGACACACAAAATAAGTTATGTTTATTTTGATACTCCGTGGTTACTGGCTCCAATTGCAGTTGATCACCTAAAAATATTTTAAGTTTAGGTTTTTAAATAAAGTTTGTAATAGGTTCGAAAACTTATAACACTCACACTTCTGCAGAACCAGTTAATGATCATTTCATTGGATCCTGTAATCCCTTGTGGGACCTAGGACCAGTGTGCGATGTCGCACACACCGGATTCATTGACCATTACGGGTTCACATGACTGGTCAGGTCATTCTAATGTGCTGTTTTCATTTAGTTATACTAAAATGCGATTATTTAATAATAGTAATTACTAATTAGTAATATTATTTATTTGCAACTTACTGCAAAATACCAATAAATTTTGGAATTCCTGGAGTGTGTTGCGCGACACGCAAGACACATGGAATATTCGCCACTGCTGTTTTGTGCTGTGCTACTCCTATTGGAGCTACAGTGCTCTAACACTAACAATCCCGATGGTTAGGAGACTTAATTTTCCCTGACGCGACTCTAACAATTTTGCAGGGCAAATACATATTTTTGAGATATCTCTATGCTCCGAGATCTTTCTTGCTATTTATATTCGGAATCGTGAATCATCAACGCCATCATACACTTATTTTTCTATACAGCAGCGTAAGTGTGTAAATGTTAATAAATGGCATTAATGTTCCGTTATTCTAAATCAATAACCTTTTTCAGAAATAGGCTATTAATAGCAAGAAAAACACTTCGGTCTGCCGGCCGGGATCGAACCGGCGGCCTCCCATAATAATTTTGATTACATTCTAAAATGGAATCATTATTTTGTATGCACACATTATGTAAAATACAAGATGCCAAAATGATTAATGGTATTAAATCTGTTCGCCTCATATAAACAAATTTTAATATCCTGAATCTTCCCAATACCAAATCAAAAGTCTTCTCAATTATTACACGACTTTTACTTAGCTTTTTTATTTTTGTTGGTCGGTTAAAACATTAGTTGCTTTAAAAGACCATAATCCACGCATGGGTACGCAGAGTTGCCGATTAAAAATCCATCATACCAGTAAAGACTCCAATAAATTGAAACTGCGTTTCAAAAACTTTTGAGTCAACCGGCATTGGAAAAGGTTTGTTATACTGAAACATAGAAAATATAATGCTGAAATTATTTCTTTTTTTAAAAAATTAAACAATCCTTAATGAAATGGGCTGAAAGAGTGTTTAAAAACGACACACAACATAAACCTTATTATTAAAAGCTTCGCATATGGAAGGCCAAGAATTTTCGAGAATTACCGTCAGCCAGTCGAAATGTACTATCTAGTCACAGGATTATTGCAAAAGCTATTGAAAGAAAAAGAACCCTATCGAAAATGGATATTTCTTAATGTTTCAGTAGTATTGAGCTTTTTAGATGAATTGTGCTGCAATTTCATAACAAAAGTAACCTAAGCCTCGTAAAAACCGGGCATTGTACCAGTTTGAGGTAGCCGACATGTTGATTTACCCATAATAACAATTATATTTTATATATATTTTAAATTGGATTGAAATTATCGATTACTTACTAGTTGAAACTCACCATGCCATGACGTCACCGATTACCAAGTTCGCACAACATATTCATAAAAAGATCTGCCATTTTAACAAAAAAATGTTTGCACTACTTTAAAAAGCGAGAAATAATCAACAACAACAAAACTTCAGATAACTGTACTAAATATAGGGTGCCCAATGACCATGAATTAATTTCATGTTTTTATCCAAATATCTTCATATAATATTGTGAATATGGATGTTTATTTATTTGATTTTATAACAAGCGATTTCTGTTAAACATAAACACCCATAGATATATGGTTTTTATTATAAGTAAATCACAAACTAGTTATAATTTATGTTATCACAGAAGATTCCAACTTTTAAAAAGTTGTTATTTAAATGCCAAATAAACTCCTCTTTCTCACACATATTTTGCACAAGAATTCGACTGCAGCACAACGCAAACACAAAACAACGCTAACTTTACGTTGCTGTCAATGTCAAACGTTGAAAGAGTTTACAGCTAAAAAATATATTTATATCCATAAAATCACGAAATTATATTTTAAAAAATCTGAAATCGGAATTGCAATTAAAAAAATATGAGGCGCCCGGCAACCAATTTACTTCTGGACCGTTTGCACCGAGGATTTGTTTATACCTGTCTGGGAATGACCGCGTACGGATGTTTGATGCTGGGCAACCGTGTATACAGATACTTTACGGTTATACAACCCGCCAAGCAGGCATACGAAGTGGAATTGCTACAAAAGGGTGATCACACAAAGTCAAACATCAGTCCTGACCCTGCTCCACAGATTCGAGCTTGATTACTGTAGCATTTATTATAAGATGTGTAGAATTAGAAAATTAACATGAATAAAACAATATGACGAAATAGTAGTTCTAAATTTTTATTTAAACATTTTGTACATATAATTTTCCACATATTTTCAACAACATCGAAATGTGTGTTGATGGCTTGCATGTTTTTGAGACTATACTATGCATCCTTTTTAAGCCTTAGCTGCAGATTTGCTGTCCTGCTTGATTTTGTAGTCGGCTAGTGCCGCCTTAATAGCATCTTCAGCAAGCACTAAATAATTAGAGTTATCGTTTAATTATATAGTTTAAAATAAAATGACTAAACTTACTGGAACAATGCAGCTTGACTGGTGGCAGAGAGAGCTCCTTTGCAATATCTGTGTTCTTAAGTTTACCAGCTTCATCTATAGTCTTTCCCTTCACCCACTCGGTAGCCAAAGAGCTTGAGGCAATGGCCGATCCACAGCCGAATGTCTTGAATTTAGCATCGATGATCTTTCCATTCTCGTCGACCTTGATCTGAAGCTTCATTACGTCACCGCAAGCTGGGGCACCCACAAGTCCGGTTCCAACAGTTGCGTCCTTCTTATCCATGGAGCCGACATTTCGGGGATTTTCGTAGTGCTCCAATACCTAAATTTCAATAAAACACGAAATTTATATTTTATAGATTTGAGAATTACTGTAAAATGTATCAAGGTCAATCAATCAGTGATAACAGCACTTGAAAATAAAAATACTCACGTTCGCGTGGTAAAGTGCAATTGGCATACTCTGAGCACGGGTCAGCGTCAGCAATCCAGTAATACGGGCAAGGGCCATGGTGGCTGTTTAAATTTAGTTTCTTTGTTTGAGTATGGTTAAAAATTCCTTTTAATTATTCAAACTATTTCTTTATTGCGTTGCAGGAATTCAATTTTTATAGCGTCTTACTTCTCGCAGGATATAAATTATTTGACATTTAAATACAAAACAGCTGAGCACAAACGTCAGTTTATGTATTGAATATACATAGCTTCAGTGTACCTGCCACGCGTATCGCTGCAATCGCTCTTGTTGTCTGTAAGAAAGATTCAATTCGAATCGAGTGTTTGTTACGCCAGTCCAAAATAGGTTGTATAAATGTGAGAATATTATTTTACAGGCGTAATATAAATCACTCGATTTGACAGCGGTCGCACAGATTTCGACGACAGGTCCCTGAACTTAGATACGATTAGTACGTTTTCGGCTTGTGTACATGTATCGATATGTTTCTGACACATTACAAACAGCATAAACTACAACTGATCGTTGACGCTTTGCCTCCATATTTATAGAGTGTTTTTAGTGTGCAAATATAGTGGGACACAAAAATCGCGAAACAACGCCGATCTCCTGGAGTTTTTTTCACTAAAATAGCGCTGCTAGCCGACTCCAAACGGTAAGATCATCAACCCTTTAATTGAGGCTCTCGAGTCCGGCCTCAAAATTGCGTTAAAATTGTACTCTAAAAAATCGACGGGTCTCGGCTGAGACGACTCGGTGTCACAGCGAATCGCAAACACCAACCCAAGCTTTTTTGCCTATATAGTTTTATTTGTGTGCGCTAGCAAATTTGTTTTATATATATATGTTTAATATATATGATATTATATGGCATAAAATTATCGTTTTTTTTAAGTTTCGTAGGGAATTCATTGTGAACATTTCAGTGTGAAGATACAACTTTTCTTAAAAGAGACAATGCCGAAAGGTGTTTCAAGTTCCTAGCGCATACGAAACATTTTCCACTTTATATGTTTCTATATATATTATACTGTATGTATATGTGTGAGTGTGTGCATGTAGCGGCGTTCATCTTGTGTATATAGCTTCACCTTAACAGCAGTGACCTGCAAGTTCATACAATTACCAAAGAAAATGCATGTTCGTATGTGTAACAATGAACAACTTCGTATATGGCATGTGAAATAAAGAGACCTGCAAATTCAATGATATAATCCGACTAGCTCTATTCATAAAAGCTCTAAACTTTTCATTCTTATCTTTGCTACTTTGGTGGTTTTCATCTTTGCTCGTACGCTACGAAGATGTCGACATCGGCCAGCGTCGACGGCGCATCGTCTCTCCGGGGCGGCTGCATATATGTAATATATGATCATATTGTAAATTTCCTAAAGATGTTATATTTATATTGATTGGTTGTCGACATTAGATGGCTGTTCGAATGTGTATTTTTTTATAAAAATCTGTATGAAATATGGTTGATGTGTTGTAAGTTGTCTTCGGAAACTATGTTTAAGAATTTTCTGATATTTTTAGTGGGTCATTATTTATTGTTCAAGTGTTTTAGTTAATAAAAAACTTATATTTTTTTAAATATTCAAAACACAAATAATAAATCCATCATTAAAACTCATCACACATCAAAACCAGGACATCGTATCTACAGAGACTCAAGCTATCGCAAAAAACTCTTGACACTTTCTGCTTCTAGCCCCCGGCACGGTTATATGTTTTTACGATTTGTCACCATCACTACCAAAACTATCTGCTAAATAAGTAAGCAGAGCAACATATTATGGAAAACATTGCAATACCAACGACTAATGGCGACGATGACAACAAAGGAAGCGGCAGCGATAACACAGAAGATGTGCCGAAAATGCTAAAGCTTGTCCCCCTTGCACAATTGCTTAATCCAAAGGAGGCAATTACAACAATTGTTCTTGACAGCGATGATTCAGACTCAGAAATGCCGACTAAAGCCACAGTGGAAATGGTTCCGACAACATCGACTGCTGCGTGTCATGTAGTCGGATCCGTCAAATGTGCAGCTTTGAAAATAAATATTAAGAGACTACCACAGAATCTCGAACCGTTGTTAAAGCAGCACAATCTGACCAAAATTCTGAACGACCAGCAAAAGGTTCTTGTATCGTCAGCTAGCGGTTCAGCAACAAAGATAAAGAATGAGGTAATTTGAAATTACTCATTCGTGTGAAATAAATATATTCTAATAACACGTTCCGTTGTAGACTCAAGACTCTGATAACTCTGACATCGAATGCAATGGTTCAAATGCAAGTACCACCAGAAAAGAGCAGAGCAAGGAAACTGACATATTGTCCAGCAAATCAACAACATCATCGACGAGTCGTGGAAATCGAAGAGGTGCGACCAATGGAAATGCGGTGGCAAAGACCACTAAAAACGTATGTATTTTTTTGTTCGTGTTTTTTAGTGGGTTTTAAGTATGTGTATGCGTGTTTGTCTTTTGCGTCTTTTGGGGTTTTTTGAATGTTTATCTTGTTATCCGAATTTGTAGATTATCTTTATATTTGAAATTCATCAATTTTCAGATTACCAGCGCCGAGATGCGGTCTTCTCGTAAATCCAAATCAAAAACTGTCGATATGGACTCAAATGAGGATGATGCCACGGAAGAAGAAATTGTTACCGACGACAATGACATAGTAATACATAAATTTCTGGTAGAATATTATTTTATTAACGTCTGTAATTCCAGAATTCCAGCGGTTCGGAAGAAAAAATAAATAATATAGAAACACCGCCAAAACAGTCAGATGTAGACAATGACGGAGACAGCGATGAGGATAGTGACTTTGTAACAAAAAAACCTAAGAAAAAGGCAAAAAACAGCGATGAGGACAGCGACGAAGATTTTACCATTTCAAAAAAACGAAAAAAGAAGACAGTAAAGTGTACGAGTTCGTCGGGCAGCGAAGAAGATGTTGAAAATTCAACAAAAAAGAAAAAACGTCGACGCATCCAGCGTGACACGGACGACAGTAGTGACGAAAGTGATGAGGATGAATCACCGAACAAGGGACGCAAGAACATTCGAAAAGTGATCAAGACTAAGGACTTAGAGGATGAAACGAAACGAGCAACACGTGAGGAAATGGAGCGCAAAAAGCGTATAGAAGAACGTCAGAAGCTATACAATGAGTATTATGATGATGAACCTAAAACGGTGAATGTGCTAGACAAGCTTGTGTTGGACTTTGACGAAAATACCAAGGAGGAATTGATTACCGTCGATCGGAAACTCGTACAGAAACTGAAGCCACATCAGGGCAGCGGTGTAAAGTTCATGTGGGACACATGTTTTGAGACAATTCGTCGCATTCGTAAGGGTCCTGGTTCTGGGTGTATACTTGCTCATTGCATGGGACTGGGAAAGTCACTGCAGGTGGTAACATTAGTTCATACTCTTTTGTCGCACAGCGATGACACTAAAGTCGAACGTGTACTTGTGATCTGTCCGCTTAGTACTGTACTCAACTGGGTAAATGAGTTCAAGATCTGGTTAAAGCAGTGTGCTGCCAATAAGAAAATAGAAGTGTATGAGATCTCTAAGTACAAGCAGAATTACGAGCGAGTATATCACATCAACGAGTGGCACACTGAGGGTGGTGTTATGATTATGGGCTATGACATGTTTCGTAATATGTCCAGTGAGACGAATCGTTTAAAGAAGAAAGAAAAGGAAACACTGAAGAAGGCTTTGATTGACCCAGGTCCAGATTTGGTAGTATGCGATGAGGGTCATTTGCTTAAGAACAGCAAGACGTCTCTCAGCAAAGCTGTGAACCGTATCAAGACTTTACGACGTGTGGTGTTAACCGGTACCCCTCTGCAAAACAATCTAAACGAATGTAAGCATAATATTTTTATTTTTGATTCTATATCCAAATTCTATTTTATTATTATTTTTTTTCTCACTACAGACTATTGCATGGTACAGTTCGTCAAACCTAATTTGCTGGGCAAATACAAGGAATACTTGAATCGTTTTGTGAATCCCATAACTAATGGTCAATATGTGGACTCTACACCACAGGACATACAGAATATGAAGCGACGTGCGCATATTTTACACAAACTGCTGGACGGCTGCGTACAAAGGCGTGACTATTCGGTGCTAGCTCCCTACTTGCCCGTAAAACACGAGTATGTTGTCTACATTAAGCTGACCAAGCTCCAAGTAGAATTGTATAAAGTAAGTGTCAGGTTTTTCAAAAAGGCAACATATCTTGCAGCTCTCAGTGTTGGTCATACTGCCCTTAATGTGCTCTCTATCCCAAAAACCGTAATATAAAGTCTCGATAAAATGTAATGTTATCATATAGTTAATTTTTTGTTTCGTAAGGAGAAACTTTAAGGCTTGTAGATCTACTACAACCAAAGGGAATGCAAACTATATTGCACCTAATCCAAATGTTTTGAGTCTTTATTTACGTGACAAGAATTAATTTGTTTTTTTTTCTCCAAAAAATAAAATAAAATAAACAGTACTATACAGAGCATAAACCCAACTTGGACAAGAATAAACCTAACAAGACAACAGTCCTGTTTGCGGACTTCCAAAGTTTTCAACGTTTGTGGACGCACCCGCTTGTTTTGCGCTATAATAGTGATAGGTACGAGGTGGCCGCCCAAAAAAAGGTTAGTTTGTTTTTTTTTTTATATAAAATTTAAACAGCATATTTATGGTGCATAGCGGGACGAGATGTCCGAAGAAGAGTCGGACTCATCATTAAATAACTTCATTGATGATGACTCGGAAGAAGAGGAAGATACCGAGGAATCAAATTCATCAATGTCGGACGTACAAAGCATTCATTCGGATGATAGTGTAAAGAAGAAGAAGAAGAAGAATGTTAAACAACAGGCCAGCAAACCAAAAGCTGTGGCATCTTCTAGTAAATCCGTAGCACCACCCGTAGGAGTTCGAGCTACACGTCGTACGCGTGCCGCAGCAGCTGAATGTTGTAAATATTTATTCTGACTTCCCACAAAAATCATCTTACAATATATAACTAATTACAGCGGAACCAGAAGAAGTTGTTGAAGAAGTAAAGGTGGCTAATCCATCGGAATGGTGGATGTCCATGTGTCCAGAAGATGAACTAGAGAATATGAAGCATTCTGGGAAACTGATGCTACTGTTCTCATTGCTACAGGAGTGCGAACAAATTGGAGACAAACTTTTGGTATTCTCGCAATCATTGTTTTCGCTGGACTGCATCGAACACTTTTTGAAGAAAGTAAGTCAACGCTCTAAAATGGACAAATCGACAGCCACAGAAGATGATAATTTAGCTGGGAATACGGGCACATGGATTCAAGGAAAAGACTATTTCCGACTGGACGGTTCGACCAATATTGAGAACCGAAATGCAGCATGTGTTCAGTTCAATCGTGAAGACAATATCCGTGCAAGGTACGATTACCCTTTATTTTACTCCGAGCATGTTGATTAATATTTTATTTTGTTATTTTAAAGGCTGTTCCTTATTTCAACGAGAGCCGGAGGCTTGGGTATTAATTTAGTTGCCGCCAATCGTGTCGTTATCTTTGATGTGTCCTGGAATCCATCACATGACATTCAGAGTATTTTCCGTGTCTATCGTTTTGGCCAAAAGAAACCATGTTATATTTATCGGTTCATTGCCATGGTGAGTTAGGCATTACATAAGATTTTTCATGGTTCTAATGGTGCACACTTGTAGGGTTGTATGGAGGAAAAAATTTACGAGCGACAGGTCACGAAACTCGCCATATCAAAACGAGTAATTGATGAGCATCAAATTGATCGTCACTACAAGGAAACGGATCTTCGGCAGTTGTACAATATCGATCTCGAGCCGACCGAACCACGTCCAACACCGTTACTTCCCAAAGATCGTCTGTTTGCTTTGCAGCTCAAAAAGTTCGAAGACATAATTTACAAGTATCATGAGCACGATTCTTTACTCGAGAACAAATCAGAGGAGACACTCAACGAAGCTGAAATCAAAGCTGCTTGGGAAGAGTTTGAGGCCGAGAAAGTTCGACCTGTGTTCAATTATACGCCACAACCTAGAGGTAGGATAGTTTGCTTTTAGTTCCATTACCAAGTTATTTAATAACAAATTATATTTCAGCCCAAGGAATGGGACCCGTCACTTCAAATATGATATTCGGTTTCCGTTCGGATGTATTACTGAAATTGCTAAACTTGCACGCTCGCACCCTTTATTCGACGGCCACCGAGCACCAAATAAAACAATTAGTTCCTTTGATGTTGCAACAGCTCTATGAGCAAATGAACAACGGCGACGATAATGTAAGTACAATCACTTTTACACAATCATTGAATACGACAATTTAAACTTATTTTAATCCATAAACAGATGTATCGTTCTCTTTTGATGCTAAAGACTCAGCTGGAAGGGCCAAATCTGGCATTCAACAATATGTTAGGTCAGATGGGAGCAGCCAACAACATGATGATCAATCCATTCGCAATGAGTGGTTTGTCGGGACATTCCGGACAGGTAAAACATTCTTACCAGTTCGTATTTCCGAAAAATGTATTATTATTTGCTCATTTAGACGCAGCAGCAACAACTCATCGCTGCCGCACAGAATCGCCTAATGGGCAAGATCGATCCTTCACAAGTCATCGAGTTGGACTGATATTTTTGGAACCGTTAAGTTGGTGATTCCTTTTGCCCACGTATTTACTTATAAATTTATTATTTATTGAGCGTGAGCACTACAAATATACAAGACATGCAAATACTACTAGGGTTATAATATGTCAATGTATTAGTACACTCTCCGCAGCTATGAAATAAGTATATAAAAGTAGTTAAATACACGCCACACACACACACTCACACACAGATATACAATCTTTTTGTACAAACTGATTTTGTTTTTTTTTTTGTTTTAGATATTACTTGTATAATATGTTTTAGTTAGCCATCTTTAAAAAAAATTTACTAAGAGAAAAAGTAATTATTGTCTCGTTATGGTTTCTTGCGGCCATATTCTACTATGTTGCTGAGCCGTTTTGCCGGCTCACGAGTTTTAATTTTCACATTATATCTGCCTAAAAAGAGGTAAAAGAAAATAAGTAGATTACGCCTGCAGACATAACGCTCTTTCCATGCGAATGTTTTTTTTTGTTTGGCCAATGAGTAGGAATCCAATATTTAAATAGTAATCTAGAAATCTACATGTATGTTTGTACCACGTTTAAACGAGTATCTTTGTCAATATGACAATTAAATCATAAACAAACACACATAAACATATTCTCTATTTCTTACACAGGCAAACACAGTATAAACAAACTCTCAAATTCATACGTATTCAAACAGTAGTTTAAATGTGGACATGTACATTTATATTCTCATCAAAATACAGAAATAAACATATTCAATAATAATCATTTCAGTTGATTAAAATATTATAATATTGTCATATTTTATGTGGAGCTTGTTAACTCTGACGAATTGAAAAGAAGAAGAAAGTGTATCCGATATGAAACAATGAACATAACCTAATGAAATAATTAACAACAAAAAATAAAGTGCGTGCATTAAAGAATGACTAAAAAATTTTTGTTAGTAGTCGGATAATTCAACCAATAAAGCTACTTCGCACTAGAAGATTTTGTCTTTTAAACGTTAGTTTCACATATTGCACAATGATAACTAAAAGGAAAAGCTATTTATATACTATATTTTGGATAAATTAATAACGATAAAAAAATACATATAAAAATCAAAACAACCCTCTAAATCAAATATCCAAGATACGAACCAATTGCATAAAATGCACCCTCCTGCAAAAACTGCAAATCTCATCGTTAAATCCAAATGGAGAGACGGCAACGGCTGCAAACTGTTGGTCACGTCTTCAGCACCCCTATTTTTGTAGTTCTCTCTTCGCTGTCAACGTTATATATGTATGTACCTGTTTGTGAAAGCTATACATATATTCGCAATATAACATCCTTTTTCCTCATATACGAGAAAATAGCATACATATATGCAGTGTTAGGTATACTATAATACATACACACTTTCCATCAGATCGGCTTGATTATTGATTTTCGCCTGTGGATGCGAAAATACATCGGTGCAAACACACACACTAACGCAACACTCATACATATGCAAACCGCGACGTTTTATGCAGTGAACGCGAAGGAAATTTTCATTGTACAGCTACAACGGTTCAGAGTGTGTGTGCTCTGGAAAATTAAAGTTTTCACGCAAATATGCTGCGTGCAAGTGTGTGTACAAATAAGTAGTTTTCAAATTATGATCATTAATGAAGTGAGTTCCATTATTTAAGTTATTCATCTTTGTCGTACGCATCAGTTTTGAGAGTTTTTAAGAATAACTTTTAGATAGTTTGAAATTGAAAGTGCTTTTGCGTGCCAGTCTCTGTATTTGTGTGTGTACGCTAAAGGACATCTGCTGTTGTCGATTTTCCACGAGAGCAGAAAACAAAATACAAAATCGACAATATGTACAAGACGATACGTCACGGAGAGAACAGCCTGCAGTATACTATTTTGCCCCAGCATGATGGTGGTCTGGATGGTGGAGTCGGATCTGTGCAGCACCGTCCTGCCAAGACAGGACGCCGCAAAAAGTCTCTGATGGCCTTCATCGGACTGTTTTTTGTGTGCTCCATCATAATCGGGGCTATTCTTGTGCCTTTGATGGTTTCCATTGAGTTTATGTCCAGTCCAACCGCCTGGTTTTACAAACCAGCAAAGGGATCAAGTTCTGGCAGTCTTTCGGGTGCTTCCTTGACCAATAAGGTCGTGGCCAGTCCAATAAATCGGTCAAAACACTTGAAAGCTATAAAAAGCGACATTATGATATCAACAAATGCCTTAGGTGTAACTTCTGCAAATAGTAACGCAACCCAGAGTACAATTACAACACAAACCACAAAAAAAACACAACAACTTACTTCTACATATCTACCCCCACCACAATTGAAACCAACATTGTTACCTGCTAGCAGTACAATCGATACGATAGTACGTATAACTCCGGCAGAGCTAACGCCGCCATTGATGTCCACTCAGCGTCAAATGGTAATATTGGCTCCAACGGATGAAGACCATGTTCACTTGATGCTGACCGTTCCGGATACCGCATCAGCTCAGCCGCCTGCTTTGAGCACCGTTAAAAATTTGATTTTAGTCAAACAGGATATTGTTAAACAGCCCTTAATCTTGACAAAGGTGACAGAAACCAATAAAGACAATTCCGGACAATTGGTACAGGATCATACAGGAGATGTACCTGCATTGGTTGTCGCTACCTCGTACGTGGCAACAAAGAAGCACAAGGACGCAAAAACCTGGCTGAAAACACATTGGCCAATTGTTGATCCAGCCACCTATTTTCAGTGGACGGTAAGATTTTATTAATATTATTAGAAGATTTACATAGGTTAATTGAATTGATCGCATTGAATAGTGGCACAGACAAAAAAAAATTACTTTCACCAAAAAATATTTGTCAGATAAACAAACTAAGAGAGTAAGGAATGGTATTCATTAAATGTTAAATTAGAGAAGTAATTTGATGTGTGAATTCACATAGTATAAAATATTCCATTCACCAAAACATATTGCTATTTACAGATTGATTTTTTCAGAATGCACATTGTTTGCTTTTAATATTTCATACACATTTATGGGATAAAATCATCAATATAATCAGGGCTTAAAGTTAATGCGGCAATATTGACATGGTTGCATTATTGCTTACAATAATGCCATAATCTGTGCTCAGATTAACTAAAATTCTTTTAAATAAATAGATATTGATTTTTTGATTATTTGATTGATTAACATTTTTTTTTCAAAAACTTCACAGAATTGTTTTTAATTTTGTTTTGTTTTTTTTTTTTTTTTTTTTTGACGTCAACGACATAAGTCAACTGACCATTTATTCATGAAAAAAAAATGTTT
>JANSTU010050357.1:0-21651 GCA_027564075.1 Bolitophila hybrida
AAATTCCTAATAATTGTTCTAAAGCCCTTCGCAGTTCATTCTTTGTAATGGGTCCAATAATTTGGAACTCTATACCAAGAGCTATAAGAGATATTGCTTCAATAAATATATTCAAAAGGGAATGTTTTTCATTCCTTATATCTATCGAATAATGAACATTACTATATTTTGCTTCAAATACTTAAATTTCAGACTGACCAATGCACTACATGTACCCCATCGATGTCTGCGTTAACGAAGTGATGATTAGATTTATTGTATTATATAATTTTTAATTTAATTTTAGTTTAAACTTTACATATGCCTACGTCAAAATTAATTCTCCATTTCTAACTTCAAAAAACACAATAAACAATTTTTTTAATATTCTGTATAAGACTATCGGTCTTTGTGTTTTTATATTTGAAATAAATTATTATTATTATTATAATTTTTTTAAATCGTGATCAGTCTCCACTGGACGCTGAAAAGGTACTATTTTCTGAATATGTCGTGCGTATATTGACATCTGGGTTTGAAATACAACATTACTGACTAGTACGTCTGATTCTGGATGTACATCAATAACACGTCGCAATGGTCAAGATGCAGGTGGAGTTGATTCATATAGAATAATAACGATATCATTGACTTTTATATTTTAGGGTTATATTCCATTTGGCTCAATTCTGGAGTGTAACCAAATGTTCTTCTTTCCAACGCTGCCAGAACGATTGTACCAACTTCTGCTGACGACCCCAAAGAGTATCTGTCTGACTAACTACATTCTCTGACAGCGGAGGTTGCAAAATAGGCCTTCCAATCAGAAAGTGACCAAGAGTAAGAGCTTCGAGATTGGTCGCATCTTGTGATATGGATATGGTTCAAACTTCGATCTGTGTTAAAATAGTGTACATTTGATTTGGCGTCAATTTGTGAGTACCAATAGTACGTCGCAAATGATGTTTAACAGCTTTTACACCTGCTTCCCACATGCCGCATTGATGAGGTGCAGCAGAGGTAATGAAACGCCCGGTAGTCGCATAATTTGCCAGTTATGTATGCGTCAAGCGTCCAATCCCTGAGAACACGACCCAATTCGGTGTTGGCTCCCACAAATGTGGTTCCGTTATCACTCCAGAGCTGCTTGCATGAACCGCGACAACTCGTAAATCTTTCAAAAGTCTCCAGAAACGCTTCCAGAGAGAGTCCAGCAAGAACCAAATGAATGGATGCGTAATCAGACAAACAAATACAACAATCCATGCTTTATCTTCCACGTTCGATTACAATGATTTTGTTTTGCAGGCTAGGATGTTTGCGATGCAAATATGAAAAAAAATGTCGGGGCAGTGTTCACTCTTACAGGTGGAAGAGCCATGAGCTGCCGGGTAACAGCCTTACGAAAACAAAAGCAAGATGCACATTCGCCAATAATTTTTCGCACCATGTGTCTCATCCTAGGAATCCAGAATTGTTGGCGTATGACAGTCATAGTTAATTGCACCCTTGTTTGTTTTGTTGTTTTTTGATACACCCAAATATCTACTATTATTGCGGCAAATATTACATTTTTTCATAATCTATAATCTAAAAAAAACATTTAAATATTTTTTAAAAAATTCTTATATCTTGTAGTTGTGTTAACACGGAATTTCTAAGCAAATTATACCTATACATAATAAATAAAAAAAAAATATTACTCGATAGCGATCTGTGATCACAGACACTAGATAATACTACATAACGTACAATTAAAAATGAGTTATTCAAAATAAATGAATATACACATGCGAATTAAATTAGATAATCGAGATTCCTGTAGGATAAAACTATCGACGTGGTTATAGGCAATTTAGCATAATGTAATATCAGAAGACGCGCCCCCTGAGGAGCGTTGCGTATTCTTGAGAAATAATCTTGAAATTACAATTAAGACATTTCAATGTTCGGCTGCAATCAACGGAGGGCGTGTCAAGTTGCAACTATATATGCTTTTGCTAATTGCCAGCGTAATACACATTATATTTGCATATTAATTAAACTTTTTTTGTATATTAAATAATTACATGATTAAAATCCATTTGTCGGCTTCCGTTTTTAACATTTCTGCAATGTCAATACATTAAATTACTTAAATATAAAAATGACATTTTGATCGTTGAATCGATACAAATTTAAAATATATATAAACTACGCGATCAAGAAAGTGATAATCAGCGACTCGTACTTTGTAAAATGAATATAAATTATTTTTACGAAAAACAAGACTTGTTATATATATGTTATAGGAAAGACGAATAACTCGATAATGCGATGCAAATTAAAACTAACGGTCTGCGACCGGGTACGCGTGCGGTGGCCGCCAAGACAGAGAGCGTACGTGTGCCGTGTCGTATTTAATTAATTGACTTGCGCTGGCTCAGTGCGTCGCCGTCGGTCGCAAATGATTAACTAGAGGTAAGCGCGCCAACGACAACGATGCGAGAATACGATTTTTATTGGATTATTGTCGCGTGTGCGTTGAATTGATTTATGCGCAATTTTCATGGTTGAGATTATAAATATATTTTAATTGGAAGCATAAATTATAAGAAAATCTGTTAAGTTATTTACTCGATTATTTGTATTAATTAAATTTATACAATTGTATATACTGATTAGTATCACATAAGTTCTAGCTGCTAAATTTATATCGTGAGTACACTTAAACAGTGCTCCATGTAGTTCAAGTGCTACACATTGAACCGAAATTGAATTATTAAATTTTCGATCTAACTGAACTCGAATCCAAAATCAATAATGGATGCTCGTTAAGTACTTGTTAAGTACTACACGTGGTCCATGTGAATGCATACATGCATACTTGTGTTCAGGGTTAATAAATAATCGTCCTTGTACAATGTACATATTTGCATACTCAATTTATTCAAACATGTATCCATATACATGTTATTCGATTTTTTTGACAATCATGAATTTATTTACTCAAAAAACTTGAGATTAAAAACGTAATTCTTAAAACTTATAATTTTTAACCATATTTTTTTTTTTAAAATTAATATTGAGTGTTGCGGGCTTCAAGAACTATGGGTTTTTAGTTTGAGGAGTATAAAGCGGTGAATGTTCGTGATATTCGAGTATAGGTTTTGCTTCAATAATAATGGGTTTTGAGTTGTTTTTGCTGAAACGTAGTTAATAATATTATAATTATTGTCTAAGACAGCACTTATTTTTTTAAATCAGGAATAAATTAATTTAATTAAATTATTAGTTCAAATCAAATATATGGGAAGCACGAAAATTCACTGAAAACACAAAATAAAAAACAGCAGAATAATGATGATTAATTACAGCGTTTAAACTACATATTATTACATTTATCAGTAAGAGAAAAAATATCTCTGGGAAATATACGAAACATATTCGTTCCGTGCGTTTTTCTTTAAATTTCTTTATGAAATTTAAATCTGTTGTTCCTTAAAGGTCGATTTATATTATAGCAGTACTGCTGTCAACATTTTTTTGCTTCGGAATTTAAAAGAGATGATTTGATTTAAATTCGCATATGTTAGGTAGTTTAAAAAAAATGTGCCTATCTAATAAATGTAAAATTTTATGGATACATGTTTGACAATTAAAAACACATAACAAACAAATAAATATTTATTTTAAATTATTTTTATTTAAAATTCCATTTTCCATATTTAATAATATTCGTAATATTTAACAAAAATAAAAAATATTTGTGCGTTTGAAGTTTCTCATTATACACAAATATATTATATGTGTATGAGAATACTGCCATAAAGAATGTATAACATAATTTTAGATATTTTATGGCAACAAAACTAATAAATACACATATATTATGGCATAATAAGCTTGAGTGTGCTAAGAGTGTTATTTGTCTCTTTCAAACTTAATTCAACATGAACTTTGCTTATCGATTTTACAATTCTGACAGGAGTGTTGCGGAAATATCAGACTTTGGCAAAATACTTTCAAAAAGTATTTTATATACAAAATACTTTGGAAATTTTATTTTATTTTTATTATTATTTTTTTTATTTTTAAATTTGAGTAAAATACTTTTTTTCAAAGAGTATTTTTAATATAAAATACAAAATACTGAAAAATATTATTTTGAATATTTTTGTCTCGAATCGGCCGTATAGACGTATTTGCATTTCGGGGCAGTGTTATTATATTTTTACGAGGGGTTGGCAACTTTATATTTTAACGTACATAGACTCCAGAGTCTTTTATATTTACAAATGACTTAAATGTGGCTTCGAAGTTTTCGATGTGATTTCGGAGACTTTGTAGTGACTTCTAACTTTTGTGACTTCAGTGAATTTAGTTGTGACTTCAGTGAATTTAGTTGTGACTTCAGTGAATTTAGTTGAGACTTCGGAGTCTTTCTATTGTGACTTCGCCAAATGACTTCTGTCAAGTGTCATAATAATATTGAAATGTCAGATGTCAAGTCTCAATAATGTACAGCTGGAGACTTAATTATCGAATATGGACTAACAGAATGCCTGACACTGTGTCTGTTCGAAGGTCCGTTTCGAAGAGACCTTTGTCACTCCAGACGGTATCGATTACCATATTACCAAGAATATTAAGACCTACTGAGTCCAATCGCTCGAATCGATCTGGCCGCCAAAAAATATCCCAGTCATAATTAATTTTTTTGGTTTTTGTTCCATCCAATTTCCACAACCTCATTCTGATGGATATCTTAATTCTTCCATTCGATTTCTATCAATGAATTATAGTCTCCACGACAGAATCAATAAAAGCCGAGCAAATCGTAACAAATGTTTCAGCACCCTTATGTCGATTTCCAAGTACATTATCACATTATGCAAGTACAGTTCACCGGTTCCCAGTAACATGCTTAAATTTAAATTTAAATGTTCCAAAACTATACTTCGATGTGAATCCAGATGACTTCGATGTGCCTCCAAGTGACTTTCGAAGTAAACGTACACTGACTCCAGTCAGTTGCCAACCCCTCGTATTTTTACATTCGTTTTCATATATTTTTCAAAATAATTTCTTATATTACAATATTAAAATTTAAATTTAATTCAGTGAAAATATTTATTTCTTTTAATTAGACGAAACATTTAAGAAGTATTATGATATGGCTCAGATTCTTTCTACATGACGTGAATAAAGACCGTTTTCAGTAGAAATAATTGCATCCGTACGGACAAAACTATGTGATCATTGATTCATCGTAGCTGAGAATCGGTTCTGTATCGCTCGATAATTCGGTCTGTGAAAGGTCTTAATTTGCACATTTTGACTTTCTGATTATTTTATCCATGAAATCAAAATAAATAAATTTAGTAATGTGCTCATACTGATCTCGTATCATAGTTGACGCGATGGTTTTTTTGTAGCATAGACTGTTGGTGGACCAATAATTTCGTGTTGCTGGAATTGTGACTATACCAGACAGGATTGCAATTCCAAGACAAGCTCCCAACTCATCTGATGACACTGGTTTTACGCTTGTTTCTCCTTTGAATTCCCGATAAACGTTCGATTCAGTTAAGCGGAAGTCAAACATTTCATTATGGAAAAAAAATCCTTCATTATGGGCAAATTCATTATCGACCTTGTTTCGGCTCACCGTCTTCCACGCGGATGGCGATGTGTGCATATGGTAGGCCACGCTTCTGCATCTCGATGACGTAGAGAATTATAATGGGACCCACCTGAGGCTGCGCTGCAACCTTTTTACGAGTTAAAAATATATTACTATATATATTATATTTGTATGAATGTAATATATGTAAGAAACCCTAAAACAAATCTTAAACTCCTTTACACTCCGGTGCTGACGTTATCCGTATCTTCTGTGTAATTCCATATGACAATTACTTGACAAATTAAAACGTACTTCAGTATTTTTATTTATTATTTATAAAGCATTTGACACGGTTAAACATCACCTTATAACAAAAATAATGTTTAGCATTAATATGACTATGACATATGACTTGACCAAGATGGGAGCATAATGTAAAATATAAACTGTTGAGTGCCGCAAGACTCTCATCTGCAGCTCCACTATTCCATAGTATTAATTAAAATATTATAATACCAGACGTGTCAGACGTTGTATATTTTTGCCCGGCTTGATCATACTGAAAAATGTTGCTTGGTGGCAGCTAAGACGGCTTAGCTAAAGAGATAACGGCTGCCAACTAAATCTTTAATGCATATCAGCAACTGGCAGATAAGACGATAAATAAAAAAACACATATTTTAGTGCGACTTTTTTTATATTGTCACCGGGAAACGAGTCTGTGCGAGTGAATGACGGGAGTGGTTTCATTTTCCGACGAAAGATTTTAAACATAGAGACAAAATCGAAGTTAAGACAAACTTTGGTATAGATAAAATTCATTCGGTATACTTAATGATGATAAGATGATTTTTTTAATGCAGCAACTCTTAAGCGAAACTTCAAACGCGTTTTTTTTTTGAAACCATGTTTTCGAAATCGTCGACCAAAGAACTCGAACAGTTTTCATCCCATCAACTTGAAAATTTACCTGTAAGTTCTTTATTTTATTATCTAGTGATGTAAAAACGATTTTAACAATTGATGAAGTGGAAAGACATACACTATTAAGACGAAAAAATTGGCTGTATATTGTGTTATGGGTTAATTTAATACGTCAAAAAATTCTTTAGGGCGATATACGACATTAAGAAATTTTCTTGCACTTATGATATATTTTTTCAAACTATTTTGGATTCATTTTGAGTTATTATATGATGACTTTGACAGTTTGAAGCAGTATTTTGTCTTAGCGTATATCTGGCTTATTAAATTTAAAGGATATCTGCAACAATTTAGCGTATATCTCACGAGTCAATAGCAAACCTATTTTAGCGTATACCCTTCTTAGAAATAAGCATTCTGGGGCAAACTATCTATAGAAATTATAAGGTAAATCCTACCGTAGTAAAGAGGTTTTACGGAAAACAGCAAATTTTAGCGAATATCTGCCGTAATTAGGAACGTTCAAGACATACCCTAATGATACGAAAAAATTGGCCGTATATTGCGTTATGTGTTAATTTAATACGGCACAAAACTCTTTAGGGCAAAGACCGCGCTTACGGTCGATATACGGCTTTGAGATTTTGTTTCTAAACATTATTAGGGCAAAAGGTTTCTTGGGAATTCAGGGGACTTCTACAGCTGGCAGTTTGTAAAAAAATCAACAATAAAAAACTTACTCCTGAAGAGTTGCTTAATCCATTAGTATATTAGTTGTGATAATTTAAAAATATACTCACAGACAAATCTTGAAAAAACAGATACAACCCCTTAAAAAAGACATTGTTTCATAGAAGTAGTAAGTAATTAAGTTTGATACTTGCTATAATTGCTATATTGCTATAATCATTTTTGTTAAATTTATAGAAAGTTTTGCGTGAAAACAAAATAAAAAGAATTTAAAAAAAAAAAATATACAAAAAAAAAGTTTGAGAGAAAAATGTTAAAAAAAAATGTTTAGACAACGTAGAGGTCCATTCTAACAATGTCCTCATATAAATGATATTAAAATCTAGGGCTGACTAACAGAGTGCGTGTATATGTTTATTTTTATTAAAAACAAATATAGGAAACGAACAAAAAATTGGCATTTGTTTTTATTGTTTTATTCGTTTGGTTAAATGACCTAAATTAATGATTTTAAAAAAATCAATAAATTGATTTCACCGAAAACCATTTATTGGTCATTTAGGATTTGACGAGGCAAGTTCTTCTTGTGAGTTCAAAATACACTGTTGCTGTTTTGTTTAAATCATTCACTCATTGTAAGTATAGGAATCTTCGTCTTCTTTATTATTAGACCAATATTGAACGAAATCACCTTCATCATCATCCTGTTCATCAGATAAACAATCCAGCATTAATTTTGATACTCTTTCGCTCTTTCGCTAGTGTCTTTATGCAGGTCTTATAACTGGATCAGATTTTACAGATAATTTAATATGTCGGTGCAATTAGTCTGGCGTATATATTTTCTAGTATTTCTAGATCTTATATTTCTCTTTATTACTATAAATAAAATTACCCATTTAAAATAAAGTAATTTTAAGTATGTTTTATTTTAATAAAGCCACACGACTTCCCTGCGTTCATAATTGTTTCATCTAAAACAAATATATATCTCTTACAATTTTATCAAATAAATAATAATTATAGAACATAACAGACATAAAAACATCACTTTCATTCAAGTGTACTTAATATTACCATAAATTCAGTTCATTATTATTTGTATTTGTTATAGTATTTTTATTACATTTGAAATTTAGTATCCATTATATTGAAACAGCGTTTTATTTATTAAGAACGACCGCACATATATAAATTGTAATAAAATCCTTCAATAAAATACATATAATACCATTCCAGCATATGAGAATATTTAATTTGGATGTTTATGTCTTTATGCGCGCATCGATCGTAACCACTCATAATTATCAGGATGATATAAAATTATATTATATATGTACATATTTCAAGCTTTCGACGACTGATTTTTACTGATTGTTTCGATGTTTTACATTTTTAATATAAAATCTGTATTATGCAATGCATAACTTTAATTAACCTATAAATTATCAAATGAAAATGGAAATACATTCGAATGATTTATTCAGTTTAAGTCAATTATATAAAACCGCCATATTTTTGTAAAATTTTGTTATTTCACACTTCCAATAACACCACTTAAGTAAATATATTCCGCCATTATTATATTAGCGGGAAATTCGGTCATCGTTTTCCATTTACCTAACATTTATATGAGAATTGCTGTGTTTAGTGTTTAAATAAAAGTGATTAACTTAAATCGGAAACACGGCGTATTTTCATTGAAATACAATTGTTCCCTGTTTACATCTGTGAACAATTAAATTACACATTAAACACATTTGTATATACATTTAAAGCGGATATCAGATGGTCTTGTTTTTGGTATATTTCAATATATTTTGGCTATAGTAGACATTCAATATGACAGCAGATTGACGGGCCAGTCATGATTTAGAATTATAGAACAAAACCGAGTTCTATATTTGGTAAATTTAGCTAAAATATGAGACGGCCGTGTCACGACACATTCTAGACAGAGATATTCCATAGATACACTGTTTTCAAAATTAAGCTTTTTTATTCGATGGTTAATTTTTATTAGTGTAAATCCTTAGGGTAGATCACTACGGGGCGTGAAAAAAATATATGGGGTACATTTTTTCATCGAAGATTGTATTAAAAAAATATTTTATAATGCACTGCTGCTGAACAAAATGCTAAATAAATAAATAAACTCGTAAACAAAAACCTTTATCAGTAATTTTATTGCTTGAAGCCACGACTGGATTTAATAAAAAAAATATTTCAAGCGTTAAAGTTCGTACCCCCGCATGACAAGTCACCATAGCCATAGCCGAGCGGGTTAACGCGATGGCTGGCTTATGGGAGGTTTATGGGAGGTCGCCGGTTCGACCCCGGCCAATAACGGAATAACGGAACATTAACATAGAGATATTCAAAAATATGCACATTTGCCTTGCAAAGTTGTTAGAGACGCGTCAGAGCAAATTAAGACTCCTAATCATGTTAGTGCTAGAGTACAGTAGCTCCAATAGGAGTAGCACAGCACAAACAGCAAATTAGCATGACCTGACCAGTCGTGTGAACCCGTAATGGTCAATGAATCCGGTGTGCGTAATCGCACACTGGTCCTATGTACCACAAGGGATTACAAAATCCAATGAGAGTGGAAAATCTGGAATTTATCTTGTCCGACGACGATGTGAAGCTGACTTTGATCCGAAAATGTTTGTACTACCACCAGACGTTGGTTATGATTCTGCTGGTGACGACGCGTATGAACGCGGTGCTGGCGTCGTTCATGATTTGCATTTAGACCAAATGAGGCAGCCTTGTGAATTGTGTATCGGTCGACCAGGAGAAGATATGGATTATTCATCGGATGAGGAAGTTTCCATCGACTTCAACAGAAATAGCAGCTTGTCCGTGGAAATATGTAGGCCCACAAATTGATTTAGCGGAAACTGTGCTTCATATTGGTGATAAATTTAAATGAAACCGACATACGGCATACGAATTTTTTGAGCGCTTCTTTGAATAATAATTGATGCAGATGATTGTGGATTCAAGTAACCGTTATTCAACTTTTCTTAAGGAATTTAAACCGAATATTACTGTAAAAGAACTCAGAGTTTTCATTGTAATTATGCTCGTTTCTGGGCGACCAAAAGCGATATGCATAACAATATAATAAGAGCTGACATGAGTCGAAATCGTTTCAAACAGACAAACAGAAACAAACATTTCATTAATTATACTGAACCAACTGATATTGATCCTCATGATAAAATGTGGAAACTGTGTCCACTTATGAACCGTTGTATGCGTCATTTTCATCCAGAACAAGATTTGTCCCTTTTTTATAAGTTTTTCCTTTTTTTCAGGACATCGGAAAATTGGTGGTGGTCTTTTTTTGCATGGCTGGTTTCAGTCCAGAATGCTTGGTTGCAGCAAAGAAAATTGGGAATGACTCAAGATAGCCATCTTAAATTGCATGTTACTATTGCACTATCATGGCCCATCAAATTTAACACAGCGACTCTACAATCTTTCCGATGATTCTCGATTTGATGGAATTGTTCATTAAGTTGCTGAATGTGCTCGTCTTCGATGCGCCTATGGCCCATACACAAGTCAAACACGAAATAAATGTGTGAAATGCATTCTTATAATAAAAAATGTTAGTATTTTTCATACCAGATAAAATCTTAAGAGGTTTCAGCCAGTGATGCCATATGGCATCGGATCGGTCTTGGCCGGGCTTTGGTTTATATATAACTTAAATCACCTGTTGATATAAATACCCAAACAATACAATAATTGACCAGCTCCCATTTCCGGAAAAGCTCAAAATTATTACTTATTTATACCTGTCCCAAATACGGCATCACATTTATCAAAATTTCATACTCTCATTATGCATTAATACAGTCCGTACACACGGAGCGTTGTAAATACGCATATATTGACTCATTCGGACTCATATACTGCCAGTGAACACGACACTCATTAGATTCAACGAATCATAGGCACTGTTTGGGATTATACAAACGACCAGGTGTTTGTTAATATGCGCATGACGTGTGTACGGTATATAGCTTTCGATTCGGTCGTATAGTTTTACAGGGTAAAATATCAAAATTGGCAAAGCTCACCAACAAATGTATATACATTTGGCATGAAAAACCCACGCGCTGAATATTATTTTCCATTTATTTCCGGAAACATGATCCACGTATTTTATTTTTGGTTGTTCTATAAAATATTACAAACTATATCTATTATATCTTTTATAGGTAGTCTGTTTTAATATATTGTGTCGTGTTTTTCGAGCTTTAAGCTTCGTCGGGTTTTACAGTGTTACGACTACTGTCAAGCGTGTGCGCGTGCACCCATAAACAACGGCAGAGCCGTAGCTTTATCGAACATGACATTCACGCGATAGAACTATTAAATATTATTACATACAGCTTATTTTAGTATATGTTTATTGAAGTCAGGCGATGAATGTGTCTTCATGAATATATTTATAATGTTCATGGAATGTTGGTCACTAATGTTTTATAATACAAAAATATATGCAATTTTAATAAAAATAATTTTGTAATATTTTATGCTTTACGAGTTTTTCTTAAGGCTGTCTCATTGAAAAACTATGAATAACATTTCCTGGAACGCATTCTTAATGACAATATTGTTGTCGTTATTTTGCGATGATATGCACATAACAAAGAGCAAACAATAAGGGTAGAGCGGTATATAGAGTGTAGAGCCCTTGTGGCTTGTTCGCGCATAGAGGTATATTTTAGTTCGATTAACGGTCAAAGCGAGTGGTTGCGTAAAACTTATATAATTCGCAATGTTACTGCGGAGTATACATACTCTATACAAAACGCTCTTATGTTCCTTTTCAGGTATTTACTCGTATAATTATTATACAGGATGATTCAAATATAATAAAATTCATTTTTCTAAATACAAATATGTTTATATAATAATAATTTAGATAATTTAAAGTTTGTTTTATAAATACAGATATTCCAATATGAAGTTCAATAAAATAAAGAAATTTATAAAATTATTAATCCTCTTCATCACCCAGTACTGCTCCTACGGCTAGATTATTATTTGTCGATTTTCTAAAGTACTCGTATATACATAAATATAGTCTGCAAGCACCAGGGAAAACCTCTTCTATATATCTTCTGTCACGTCGTTGTTGTCGCCTGCGGTTGGGATTTGTTACTTTTAATTGAACTCGTCTTTGTGTGTGAGCTGAGCCGAGCTGCTGGCGGGCGTCGCGTCAGCTTAGTGTGCTCAATGTACTTTATATAATTAAACAAAACATGTATCTTATCTTCTTATTATATATACCTCAAATCAGAATATGAGTCCTCGAAACAACAACAGCTTATGAAAATGGTGAGTTTTTCGTTATATTTCGTGAGAATACAGTAAATATATATGAAAGAATTTTGAATTTTTGTAATCACATACCATCTGAGATTTGTCAGAATTATTCAATTTTTCCTGTATATTCGATTAACACCTGATATATTTTCCAGATAATTGGACTACAAAAAAGTAAAAAGAGATTTATAGCCTTACTTGGGATTAGTAAGAAATGGCTCATAAAAAAATACCTCCTTCCATGGATCATGAAGAATTCGTTAAAATACTCAATCAAAAATACATAAACATGATTTGTGAAGAAAAATGTGCATGTACAGGGCTTGAACTCAGGGCCCCTGTGTCACGAGTTGCAGATGCAGTCATGAAATTTCGTTTCGTTTCGTAGACTCACCATGATCCAAAGGAAATATGTGAATTTTCAAAACAATTACATCTAAGCCAAGACCAACTATGGTAGAATGGAATGGAATCTTGTACATTTTTTCAATTTTCAATGTTTTTACATCGCCCATTTTTCATATTAGGTAGGAAAACCGTTTATAATTATAGTAACATATTGCAAATTAAAAGGAATTCTTTGATTTTTCCTTTATAAGGAGAACGGTGGATTTTTTCAAATAAAATGATATTCCATTTCAGCAGTGGTCATCAAGCAACCCGGATCTCTTTCCAATCGAGACTGACTGTGTTAAAATGAAGAATAACCTATGCAAAAACACATGTTTTTAATAAATAATTAAATAAAAATGGCTAATAACTGTTATATATATATTATAAAGCTGAATGAATATATGTTACTTTTGGCCGTTAACAATAACCATCAGTTCAAATCCATCATCCATTTAACCATAGCCATAGCCGAGTGGGTTAACCCGTTGGCCTGGCTTATGGGAGGTTGCCGGTACAATCCTGTCCGGTAGACCGAAGTGTTTTTCGAATGTAGCTTTCAATCTGCAGGTTCCTCTCTTAGAGCACAGTAGTTCCAATAGGAGTAGCACAGCACAAATAGCACATTAGCATGACCTGACCACTCGTGTGAACCCGTAATGGTAAATGAATCCTGTGTGATATCGCCTATGTCCCACAAGGGATTAAGATATCCAATGAGATGAGAAATCCATCAGTAGCCAAAAAACAGTAAGTCACTAAATCGTCTCTAATCTAACATTATTTTATTTATTATACTAATAATCATTTCCCTTAAAGGTTTGTTGCAGTTAATGGAAAAGAAGTCATATAAGAAAAGTGGAGCGAATTATCCAACCGCCTAAATGGTGTAGGTGGGGCGAAACAGGATGGCACAAGATCTGGGATGATATAAAGTACATACATATTTTCGACTTTTGTATGCGGGTTTTAAGTTTTATTATTTTATCCAAAAGGTTCCAAGCAAAGAAAAATGCAACGTCGATCAAAAATGAACACAACCGATCGGGGATTAATGTACTCTTCCCATAAAAGTGTTGTCCGATTATGATGCACAAGTCATCAGCATAATAAGGGTAACAGCCATTCGAATTCGAATCAATCATAGGGGTGTTACTTGCTGAAGAATGGCGACCTACCACCCGCACCCATCCATGGATCCAATACATGGGCCCTATTTTATAACACACATTTGCTAACAACTTTCGTTCAAATTTTACACATGTTCATATACGCCGTTAAATTTGTATCTTATAAAACAAATTTAAAACATTTGGAAATATGGATATATCGAGTATTTGGTTATAAATAATTTTGACATTCGATTATATCTATATTAATAATATTTAATTGTTTACATATTAAACATGGAATTATGAATTGATGCTCTCGCGCATGAAAATCGTTGGGTTGGTTGCGAACAACTTTGGTTACTTTGTTTTTAAATGTGTGTTACAATATTGCAATTTTCTATAACAACTTACGTTTGAAGTAAATGTGTGTTATGAGATAGGACCCCAGAGTATGCAGTAGAAAGCCGATTCAAAACAAAAGAAGTGGGAAGTTGAGCAAAACAGGATTTTGTTCCACGATAATGAATGCCCACACGTTCGCATAACCCAATGCCCACATGAGCAGGATGTTTCGGTCATCCTCCTTACTCTCCTGTATTGCACCTAGCGATTTTCACTGTTTTCCGAAGATAAATTAACATCTATTACAGTTGAAATATGGAGACAGTTTAGTAGGAAAGTAGTTTGACATTTGATTACAAAAAAACTAATATCACTGTACCAAAAGAATAGTAAGATTTTTTATTAAACAAATGAGATTGTAAAATTTTCTTTAATTAAGACCAGTTGAAGAAAATATATGAAAAATAAAGAAATTATATACTCTTGATTATCAATGATGTTTATAGTTTTTCTTGATTTTTACCAAATAATCATTCTGCTCAAATAAAAGTGCCATCATCTTAAAATTTGACAGAAAAATATTACTTTTTCGCCGTTGTCATTTGATTGTACCGAAAATGAAGGCGGATTGACAAATTTATTTAACAAAATTTAATATCCATCTCTCGATTTGTCAATCATGATAGACACCTAAGATAAAGCAATAGGAGCTGTTTTACAGCAACTGCAACCTACTGGTTGGCAACCACTATGCTTTTTCTCCTGGAAATTATCTTACACTAAACATACACTGCAATTAATTTATTTATTAATTTATTCATACCTCAAAAAAAAAAAAAAAAATATGTACAGTTTTTTTCTGGTACAATATAATGTGTTTTGATGTATCTTGTGAAGGAAAGTGGGAAAGGGAGATTGTAGAGTGTGAGTGTAATGTATGTATTATGTAATAGCATTTACTCAATTACTTAGATGTGGCATTTAGTGGTCATACTCGCAATGTTTTAGTGAGTTGGTTTATTGTTTTGCGTTGGTGTTATTTTGTAAAAAAGTTTTTAATGTTTCTTTTGATATTAGGGTAAGTCTTGGTTCTTTATGTTATCTGGTAATTCGTTGTATGTAAGGCTGGCTGACTGGATTATAGAATTATGTGTGTAGTGTTGTCTTGTATTATTCACGTGTATGAGGTTATGTCTTCTTGTATTATTGTATCCATGGAAGTCTTGGTTTGTTTGTAGAATTAGATTCTGACGTACATAGTTTGATTTAATTTGATGGATAAGTAAAATTTGGTTGTTTTTGATTATGTTGTTAAGTGATAAAAATTGTCCTGTGTATAGGGATGCTGACTCTGTTAAACGGGATTGTTTTGTTGCGGTTTTTATTGCTCTATTTTGTAGTCTTCTTAATTCATCTAGTTTTGTTGTAGGACTGTTGCACCAAATTGGAGTCATATATGACAGATGCGAATATACATGGGCATAATAAAGAGGAAAGAGGATCGTAGGTTCACTTGATTCCGGATGTAATGTAACGATTTTGTGGCATGTAATTACTCAGAGAATTGGAGCTACAAACCAGAAGAACTCTTACTAAAATAAAGACAGCTGATGGAATAGGACATGTGGTATCAGCGGTTTTAGATATCCCGATGGTTTTTAATGAGAAATGCTATGTCGTACCATAGAAGTTCTTATTTTGCCATATATCACTAAGCGACTCATCTTGGGAATGATTTTTTGGGAGCAGTTCAAATCAATTCGACCATATGCAATACCATAGACTTCGAATCATTTCGAGGAGACAAAACTAGCCCAGTCGACAAACCACACGATCTCACTGTAAGACAGGCACAGAAATTGGCTACACAATTTCGCCTTCTCCAAGAAAGGTATATTGAGCCGAACAAATTTATTGACACATAAGATAGACACACAGGATGCCAAGCCCATAAACCAAAGTCAGCACATTGTGTTTCCATATCCACAGAAAGAAATCGACGTGGAGAGAGATAGGATGATAGAAATTGACACAATCGAAAGTGCCTTGAGTCCCTGGAGAAACTCGGTAACAGTCAAAGAAGCATATGCAGTTCCCCAAAAAAAACCACATACTGGGCCTCTTAGAAGGTACTAAATACTTGTCGGCAATTAATCTGAATGATGCCTTCTATCCAGTCATGCTGGAACCAGAATCTCGCCCGAAGACCGCATTTGCTATAAGCGGACGAGGGTTTTTCCAATTCAAAAGGATGCCGTTTGGACTCTGCAACAGCGCACAGACGGTTTGTGAATTAATGGATGATATACTGGGTTGTGATTTGGAACCACACGTGTTCACGTAGCTTGATGATTTTATAATTGCAACTAAAACCTTCATGTAAGGATACTCCAAATTGTCGCAGAACGATTTAAGACTGCAGGACTGACTATTAGCCCAAAGTTCTGTATGAGAGAGCTTTCATATCAGGGACATGTGGTATGAGAAAAAAATTGTCGCAGAACGACTTAAGACTGCAGGACTGACTATTAGCGCAAAGTTCTGTATGAGAGAGCTTTTATATCAGGGATATATCTTGTCAAAATCATATCTTGACAAAATAGAAGCCATAACCGATTTTCCGATTTTTCTGGGAATCTGCGGTTGGTACCGAAAATATTTACGTGACTTCGCTACCGGCCTCAGATGCTTTCATAGCACTTAAGCATTCTTTACCGCATCGATTTAATCCAATCCCGATTATACGGTTGGACTTGGCACAGTGTTATGACAAGAACTAGGAGGCGAAAAAAAAGTTTTTACGTACAGCTCACAGTAGTTAAGCCCAGCCGAGCGCAAGTACTCAACAACCGAGAGAGAGTGTTTGGTAGTTATTGTGGCAATAGAAAAGTTTAGACCCTATTTTGAAGGCTAAATGTCGTTCCTGATGCCCTCTCCAGATGCGTAGAAATGATTGAAGCTGTTGACAGATTCTGACGATAAGTGGTACATAAACCTTAAGAACAGCATACAGACATCTCCGAATAGGTATTCGCAGTTCCGCAGTCCTGTTGAAACATTGTTCGGGAATAAGCGGAAAGGAAGAGTTTGGGTCAGAGTGGAAAGTAGTGGTACCAGAAGATGCGAAGTCGGAAGTATTTCAGAAGTGTCACGACAACCCCTTAGCAGCACACGGAGGATAACACAAGACGCTTAATAGGGTGAGAAAAACATACTACTGGCCCCAGATGGCACTAGCGGTAAGGAGCTATGTTCAAGCCTGCGAAATCTGCAAGGGTTCAAAACCGACGAACAGAAACGAGTGCGCTCTCATGGGAAAATACCGTAAGAGTAACCGACAATGGCAGATGATCGCCATAGATTATATAGAACCGATTACGAGATCAAAAGACGTGTTCAGCTACATGCTAGTTGTAGTAGACTCGACTCACCATCAAATTCCTTGAGGAGCAAATTTATCTACAGTTCTGATGCCTACAGTACTTGATTAGTGATAACGGAGGCCAACTAGTATCGAAAGAATTCAAGAAATTTCTGAACTGCTATTATTTTAAACACTGGCTGTCTTCAAGATACCATCCTCAGGCAAACGCAGCAGGCGGCAAATAAGACGATCGGGATAGCTATATAAAAAATAGTGCGAACCACAGAAACTGGGCCGAGAATCTATCAAATATCGTTTGCGCAATTAACACAGCCGAGCACACCTCACCCACTATAGCCCATACATGATCAACTTTGGAACTGATATGAAAAAGATTATGGGGTAATCTCAGACGAGCTGGTTAGATCAAACGAAGACATCGCATTCAAGTGACGAGAGATGTTCGAGTGGCTCACGAAAGGAATGATCTTGTGATCTTCGTACCAGACAGGTAGTTTATATTAGTTTTATAAATCAATAGATGAGTAGAGCCGAAGAAAAAAAGAGATATGCAGATACCGTACGGTGAAGACAACAAGAAACCGAAACGGGACACGAACAAAAAAGGATTTGCGAGCGTGACCATGCACATTTGCTACAAAATAAGCAAGGATCGCCCCATCAAATAAAAAAGTAAAGGAATCAGGGAATCGACGTCGACACAAAATAAAATAAGAACATAAAAATATTATTATATGACATATATAATACAACACCAATATATTTCGGCACACTTTCAGTTCAGTGATTTCCGAAAAGTTGTGTATAGTTTTTGTTGTCCTTCTATATTAATGTTGTAAACATGAAACCCAATATTTCGAAACGATATCAATGAGGTCGTAATATTTACGAGATATTTAGGAAGTAGCATCCTCGACACATAAAGTAGTAACAGTGTGAAAAATAGGTGTGCTACTACTTTGTGCATTGAAATATATCGAAACAATGTGGTGTA
This sequence comes from Bolitophila hybrida, assembly GCA_027564075.1. NCBI lineage: Eukaryota > Metazoa > Arthropoda > Insecta > Diptera > Mycetophilidae > Bolitophila > Bolitophila hybrida. Next base: position 18,777 of record JANSTU010050357.1, read on the forward strand.
ACAGCTTATTCCCCATTTCATAACGGCAACTTTCAATTTCACATATTTTGAGATTTTTCAAGTCGTAACAATTACTACATTGTTATTGGATTTTAGCAAAAATTGCTATGTTACATGGGACCCTGTGTCAAATTTTATAATAGACAAAGTACACAAGGAGACAATGCACGGAGGAACTCAATGGACACTGAATACTATTCGGCAAAATACGCGGTGAGATACATAATTCATAAGTGTATAACATGTTTCCGATACAATACAAAATAAAGTCAGCAGTTAATGGGAAATCTACCAGGAAGAAGAGTAACCTCACACAGGAATAGATTATGCGGGACCAATGGATGTCTAAAGGAAGAGGAAACAAATCTTACAAAGGATATAGCGCAATTTTAGTATGTTTAGAAGTACTAAGTGACTTAGCAGCATTTAGGCGTTTCGTATCCAGGCGAGGACATGTCAGTATATACAGCCATAATGAAACAAATTTTGTGAGAGCTGATAACATTTTAATAAAAGACATGAAAACATTAAAATCTAGTTTTGATGAAGCAATTTGCAAAAAAATATCAAAGGATGGAACACAGTGGCATTTTATACTACCGGCATCACCACATTTTGGAGGACTATGGGACTATGGGGGGACTATGCTGGAGTGAAATCAATGAAATATACTTTACAGCGAATCACTAGAAACTCTACATTGACTTACGAAGAGCTATCAACAACGGTAACGCAGATTGAGGCGTGTTTAAATTCAATACCGCTATGCCCTTTAACTAACGATCCTCAGGATTTAAGTGCACTGACACCAGGACATTTATTAATCGGATCGGCATTAATTTCACATCCCGAAAAAGATATTGCAGATATCAACTCGGGCAGATTATCAAGGTGGCAAGTAACACAAAAACTTAAACATGAATTTTGGAAAATTTAGAGTACAGAATACTTATCAAGATTGCAGCAAAGGCCGAAATGGGCAAGCAACATTATGGTACTAATAAGAGATGAGCAGTTACCACCAGGAAAATTGCCTTTAGGCAGAATAGTGAAAACTTATCCAGGAAGAGATGATTTGACAAGAGTGGTTACAATAAGAACAAATAAAGGTGATTCAAAAATACCTATAACTAAAATATGTCCATTACCGACAAATGTAAACTAAAAAATGCCGGGTGAGAAACAGGTTCAGGCATATGCTACGACGAGATACACGAGGTCCATCGATGTTAAAATATTTATGGAAGTTTATGATGATTACATGTATATTCCAATTATTAGCAATTAGTGCTCTAGAAACAACAAAAACTAAGCCGTTTATAAATAACGCGGGAATATACTTCGAAGAACTTGGTCAAGTAAAACTACAAAACAAAGAATGGAAATTGTTAATTTATTTAGATATGTCAATATATGAACACGAATTTAAATAATTAGAAAACCTGTTGACAGGTTTAGACAAAATGTTTGATAATAACCAAAATTGGGGTTTAAATTATAAGATATGCCAAGGCATTATGAAAGAGCTCAGAAAACAAAAAGACAATATTAATAAATAATAATAAATGATTAAACAAACATAAATCAGAGAGGAAGAAACGGTTACCGGTTTGACATTTTTGGAACACTGTGTAACTCTGAATAGTTTGGTCGGGGTATTAGAATTCTTGCGAAACAGCACGAAAAGGATATAAGCAATATTAAAGAAAACGAGTTACATTTATTAAATATGATAAAAAATCACACGTCAATAGAAGAGTCGACGCTCAACATATTTAAAAAAGATAAAATACAAATATAATTACAAGCGTGTAAAGATATTAAAGAACAATTAAACAATATAAATCATAATCGAAATTTAGACGATTCATGCAAAATAAAAATTATACCCGAGAGCAATATATGGATTAAATTACATCATACGTTTGTTCTAGATCAAGAATATATATTTAATGTAAATTGTCATAACAATTTGGAAACGACCACTTTAAAGGATAGTGGAATATTATAGCTAGACACGAATTGCAAAATAAATCAAGAAACAATGACCACAATTACATTTAATACATTTACAAATTGATTTAATGCATCAGTTATGTAAATGGTATAACTGATGCATTAAATCGATTTGTAAATGTATTAAATCTTAGTCAACAAATTTTAAATAGAAATATTTAAAAAGGTGCTACGAATCAAGTCACTGTCGTCAATACAGAAACAGAGTTAAAAGAATTAGAGTCATCAATTTTAAATCAGAAAAAAGAAGAAAACTTACCAAACGAGTTGTCAAACATTTCTACAATTTTGCATATACATTACTAACGTTGATTTTCATAATAACAATAATAACAATAGTGGTATGCAAAAGAAGGAAAACATCAAAAAGTGGAATAAAATCGAATCAAAGAGATATACAAGCAGACAAATAAACCAAACGTATATAGTGTATACACTATACACTATTACACTATTACATGATACATTCATGGACAAACTAGACCCTAACAAACAGCTTGATACGACGCTATCAGTGACAAACCCACAATCATACATACTAACCCATCACTCAATAAGTCCGGAGAATAACTAAGAAAAACCATTTTTTTTGGCAAAATTCGATCTTGTTCATCAACATACATTCCTTCAAGAGTGATACAATCAGTCCAACGCCGCTCTAGCATTTCCACACTTTTTTGTAACACGATTTGTCTTTGGCCTCAAAATAAGCTTCAGTTTCGCGATCACCTCTTCATTCGAGCCAAATTTCTTTCCGGAGAGCATTTTTCATGGACAAATGATCATGCAAAATACTGTGCACACTGCCTTCTGATATCTTCAAAGTGTCAGCTATCTCACGCAATTTCACTTTTCGGTT
>JANSTU010050368.1:0-21641 GCA_027564075.1 Bolitophila hybrida
CAATGAAATGTAAATCCAAACCGGTTCATAATAGAACCGCGGAATTAACTACTTTGTTAGATAATAAGGAAAATTTTATAATCTTATAATTAATTTTTTTAATAGCTTAAAAGGTGTACATTTTGGAGTATGTACCATCGGCCAACAACGTGACCGATATTTTGACGAAGCCTGTCCGCAAAAGCATGATATAAAAGTATAAGTAGAGTAACGTAAACAAAATGTTTGAACTTTCTACCAAATTCTCAACAATATTGGGCCCAGAATGCACCGACGACATCCGATTTCTCTACTAAAAATGTGACGAAAACCTTTCGTGAAAAATCGTCTATAAAAATAAGGAAATACCAGATGAAGACTTCCATGTGAATTAAGTCCAAAATGCCCTTTGTCTTTATTGTGATATTTTTCTTGCTGAATGCTGTGTTGCTTTCTTCCGCGCAACTAAGACAGCTTTTGATATGTTTTCTTCGCGCCATTAAACATGATCCTACTGTCTGCCTTTTGCAATGATTCCAGGCCACCGTTGCTCAAGTGACCAATTTTGCGATGCCATTCAACGATTTCACCGTCCTTGGCCAGCATACACTTGTTGTTATTGGCGTCGATTTTAAATATTCCGTTCGGTGGTATAGCTAGCTTTATCTGGCGACTGACTTCTAGGTGAAGCAGTTGTTTCTGCTTCTGCTCGATGGATTGCTTTTCCATGGGCACTTGCTCTGGAAATGTCCCAACTGCCCGCAGCCAAAGCATTTGATTTTGCTCATGTCAACGATCACGAGGTCGCTTGTTTCGGCAACCATTGTGACTATTCGATAGACCGTACTGTTGGGCACCACTGACTGGCTGTTTGCTGGTGTGAATCCCAAAAGTCCCTTCTTTACGTTCACGATCGTAATATTCTGGCCACTGCCCACCAAACTCTGTTTGATTATCTGAAATCGTGAGCCTAAATGCGCCACCATAAACAGCGCCACATTGTTGTCGTCGAATATCACCTTTGCTTTCAAATCACTATAATAAAAAAAAAACTAAACTAACCTTAAGAGAGATAGGGGCAAAAGGTGACTTTTGTGTGGTCTATAGAGGAAGGAGGGGCGAAAAGAAATTTGATGATCAAGTATTAAAGCTAAACTGTTGGCGCAAACATTTCTTTTTAAAACAGTTCTTGATGTGTCAATATTAACCCACCTTTTTCAACTTTAAACTGTAACCACTTAAGTATAATTTCCAAAGAAAATGGTACGGCTATTTGCGCCAACATTTTAGCTGTCAATTAATTGTAGCTTTTTAGCTTTAATAATCAATCAACATATTTTTATCTCTCCGCCCATTCGCCTTCTATAGACAAAAATACAAAAAAATATTGGTCAAACATTAAACCCCCCTTAAAAGGGTGATAGGGGGTGACCGACATAAAGAATGAAACAAGACCAGGGACAAAATGCAATGTGCATTTCAGCTCAAAAAAGAACTGCAGCCCAGAACTCCGAAACATTATTGAACGCAAATATTGTTTGGAGATGAAGTCGATTGTAGACATTTTAAGGTACCTTAGATTTCTACATAATATATAAAAAAAGTTGAGGCTGCGTTTGTTAACACCGGATCAAAAACAACAACGAATCAACATAATCTCTGAATTTTGCGAAAATATTGTGTTTTACTTGGTTCTATGACAATTCCTCGAAAATACAATAACCCGAAAACACAATTCCCCAAAAACACATTTCTCCGAAAACGACAGTTCCCCGAAAACTACAATTCCCCGAAAACGACAGTTCCCCGAAAAATCAACAATAATTTGATTGCCATTGGGTCATTGTTCAAACGTTTTCAAAATTGAATCAGCATGAATTTATTCAAAAACTTAGTAGTAGTAGTAGCAATTATTTATATTTTTAAAAATTTATTTAATATTTTTTTGGCAAAATTGCTCTTTATGGGGCCCGGCTGAAAACACACAATAGAAAAAGTTCACATTTTCTTCCTGATCAATTTGTAGTTCTGGCAGCAGCCATGGTCGCAGTTAGTGCGGACTACCGATATAAAACCGCTTGTTTGGAAGCGGCAGCCCTACCTCCAAACTAGGAGGCAACATTCTAATAACCTGTTCTGCAGAATCTTTTCTTATTATCCAATCATCAACTACTCGGATGCGGACTGGAATAACTATGACGACCCTTGGCTACAAATTTTGGAACGTTCGGACTATGTTTGCGGATGGGCGACGCGGCTGAATGGCTCTGGTGAGCTTGCCGAATCCGACGGATACGTTATCTTGTTCTCCGGTAGAGCAGCTCATGAAACAACACGCCGAGAGGGTGTTGGGATTGCTCTATCTCGCCAAGCCAAAGCTAGCTTGATTTCCAGGTCCCCTGTTTCGGGGAGGATCATCTATGCTGAGAACGAATATACGTTCTACGAAGAACTCTTGGCAACCCTCCCCGCCATTCCCCGCCATTTCACTATTGGCGATTTTAACGTCAAGATAGGGATGAACAGCGAAAGGTTGACCCATGTTATGGGAAAGCACGGCCTGGGTGAAATTAATGAAAACGGCAACCTCATTATCACGCTGAAATATCTAATACTTCCGGTAAAGTAGCCGGAGCAGACAATAGAACTTGTCAAAGAGGAGCCGTCACTTTCAACGGAGATCCTTTTCGCCATGCTAGTACAGGCATGGGAGGATGAGTGTATTCATGACGCTATTAAGTCAGGAATAATCGTTAAGCTGCCCAAGAAAGGTGACAATGTTCGTCGACTTCGAAAACGCATTCGACAGCGTCGACAGAACAGCGATTTGGCACGCACTGCAACGCCAGGGTGTACCTACCAAGATAACCAACATCTTCTTGTCGCGCTGCAGTGGGCGGGTTCCAAAGAAGTCGCAGCAGAGGTAGACGCACATTCAAACGAGACCTGGACGAAGCTCAAACGAACTGGACGGCGATAAAGGCTTTGGTCGCCAACCGCGTTTATTTCCGCAACCTTTTTGTTGATGCCCTATGTCCCGAATAGGGATTAATGGAACTAATATATACCTTTTTATAATAATATTTATATAAACTTTTAAAGGGGGCTTATATTTGGTACCAGTCGTCTGGCGCTCCACTCAGCTGTCTAAACGAACGAAGCTGATGTCAAATCGGTCCTTTTCTACGGTTGCGAGACGAATCTTTTGTCAATACTTGAGGCGGATCTTGTGCATCAGATGGCCGGAGGTAATCTGCAATACTGAATTGTGGAGACGAACCAGGCAAGCAATGGAACAAGCAAGGAAGCCGTAGCAGAGGTAGACCGAAAGCGACGTAGAGGCACACAGGCTTTGGCCGCCAACCGCGTCTAGTTCTGCAACTTTGTTGCTGGTGCCCTATGTCCCGAATAGGAATCAAAGGAATTTATATATTGTGCGTAATGTTTATCGAATGCTAGCAAGGTGTGAAGGAGTGAGATGTTTTTAGTGCACATATATTTATATTCTATCTGGTAACATGTGAAAAAGGTCGCAAATCGCCTCAAAATAATTGTACATGATGTCCGACGATTTCCTTTTTTGTTTAATAGGTCTACAACTAAGTTTTAAAGGTAAATTCATGATTTTTCGAGCTTTATTGTTCAAATATAAAATAATACTATTTACAGTTCCATGGACAGAAACATGTGGCAATCACTTGGTGCGAGATCCGGACGATACGGTGGATGCAAAAGAACCTCCCATCCGAGCTACCGGAGCTTCTGGCGCGTCACCAAAGATGTGTGTGGCCTTTCGTTGTCCTGATGGAAGACAATTCGGCCTCTGTTCATGAAAATGGCCTTTTCTGCATGAGTGCTGCCTTCAAGCGGTCCAGTTGTTGCAGTACAGATCCGAATTGAGTGCTTGGCCATAGGGGAGCAGCTCATAGTGGACGAATCCCTGCCAATCCCAAAAAAACACACAGCAAAACCTTCCTGGCCGTCAATCCGGGCTTGGCCACCGTCTGGGCCGCTTTGACCACAACCGTTTGCGCTTCACGTTGTCATAAGTGACCCACTTTTCATCGCCAGTCACAATCCGCTTCAGAAACGGGTCGATTTTGTTGCGATTCAGCAGCGATTCGCATGCGTCGATACGGTAAAAGATGTTTTTCTGCGTCAATTCGTGTGACACCCATACATCAAGCTTCTTTGTGAATCCAAGCTTATTTGTGAATCCAAGCTTCTTTGTGAATCCAAGCTTCTTCAAATGGTTTATAACGGTTTGATGATTCATGCCCAGCTCTTGGCCGATGCTACGGCTGCTACTATGCCGGTCTCTCTCGACCAATTCACTGATTTTGTTGCAATTTTCGACGACAGGCCTTCCGGAGCGTGGCGCATCTACGACCACCTCTACACCAGAACGAAAACGTTGAAACCATCGATGTGCGGAAACGGAAACTGTATAGGGTCCATAAACTGCAAGTAGTACTGTAAAATATGTCGGATTTCCTCTTTATTTTGGTCCATGTTTGTGACGCTATAACTCACTGAACCAAACAACAACAAACTGTCAAGCGCGTGTGTTAGCGCGTTAATACTTTTCAATGAAGCTATAGCATGACCCGATGCGATAAATACAACTAGAACAACGCGCTTGCAACGACACCTAGCGAAAATATCGCAAGACTTTTTTGACACTCTTTTATTTAACTTACCCCCCAGATGCACCTTGGAAAGGAAAAAAAATAAAAAGAAGCATTGTGGAAAAAGTTTTTCTAATAAGGAATGGTAAAATTGGATAAAAATGCCAATAACTCGAAAGCAGTAACATCGCAGACGAATTTCTAAAAGAAAATCAAAAGTACCTTTAATCGGATGTTCCGAAAAAAAAGTTATGACATTTAACGGTAATTTGGCTAAAATGTGTGTTCTAAAAACAGAATATCTCCGAAATGCTTACATGATAAACAACAAAAGAGGGCAAACTAGCCTAAAAGTGTGACTGTGTGACAACCCTCGATTTGTCTGGTAAAAGGGTAGTTATTCCGCTCATAAGCAAACAACCCCAAAAATCATATGTAAAAATCTAATAACTCGCTGCACCAAACAAATGGTAGATTTGAAAAGAATTTCCCTCACATTCGAGTATACCACGCTCCCTGTGCGCGCAGTAACAACGAAGCGAGACACTGCCAAAGTAAACACTGCAGCGTGTCCGGCTCAAATGCTCGAACGTTCAGTTGCGCGAAAATCAAAAATTAGGACTGGCGGTATATGAAAAAAAAAATAATTATCAGTTTGGCTTTTTAAAACACAACTCAATTTATTATATATATTTTACGCCGGTCTCGGTTTTTGGTGCAAACGGAAGAAAAACGCAATGTGCAAATGTTGAGCAAAAAAAAGTTATCTGCTAGCATAATTCTCTAAAACAAATCCGGCACGCAGCTCGGACTGCGGCCTAAAAGTGTGCTCGCAAAAATATGATCGCAATGCCAAATCCCTAATCCCTAATAGGGTGGCAGTGGCAGATTTTGGAAGCAATCATTTTGTTGGAATTTAATTTAGGGTACAAATGTTACGCTCCCCGCAGACAAAATGCACTCCATTTGCTCACCAATAAAAATGCATAAAATATATGACAGAAAATGCAAAAATGCATAGTGCATAATTCAAAAATACACAGTAAATGTTATAAAAATGAACACCAAGCTCGATATTCCACGACCCACTATCCGCCATTTCCATGGGTTGTTTTCCATTAGCGTGACTCAAAAGGTGTTGGCCATACAGTTCACATTTAAGAGAAGTTTTCCTCAAAATCGACCAAAACAATTTTTTTTACTGGACAGAAAAAGTTTGGCTAAAAAAAAAGTTGTGGTACAAAAAAAAGTTACCCTTTTAACACACAAATTGACTTCGCGCGGTAATGCGTTTCTTTCGACAATATGTTTGAAATGTACCTTAAGTGTAACCCGATGTCGGAAGATACGCTAGAACTCAGTAAATTCAAATGACCGCCATTTTTTCAATGTTTAACTTTTTTTATTTTATTGGTTCAACGAATATCATATAATTTAAAATTTTCTTTGGATTTTTTGTTTCAGACGATTCCTATAGCCGAAATCCTACCTAACTACCTACTTGCTAGTCAGTCCTGTTTTTTTTAAGAGCCCCATTGCAGCGGGCGTGTCGGCCATATTAGGAGCCAAAAAAATGTGTATGTACACTTAAAAAGAAGACAAAAAAGTGCAAAAAATTTAGAATCGTTAACATCCATCTGTCCCAGAGAAAAAACAATAAGGAAAATAGGCGTTTTTTGGGTCGCTTGAGGAGAACCTTCCCTTAAATGAATTGGTAAGATTTTTTTAATTGTCACCTGTGCAGAAATAAATTTGGCGGAGGGCGATTTTGATTATTTTGGAATGCAAAATAAAATTAAGCGGTGAGCGGTGAGAATATATGGTTCATTATTTTTGTATATGAATAATAGTAATATTAATTATATCATTTCTGCTGAACAAAGAAAAACTTACATAATATCAAAAATGCTAAAACCAAAATATTGTTGTTTTCACAACGGTTGTTTTTGAAGATACACCATTTTTAGAAAAAAATCATTTCAAAATTGTTAAATTTATGTACCATATGAATATGGTAACATATACAATTCCAAAAACATTTAAATGGTATTAGCTAAAAACAAGATAGAAGTAATAAAGAAAATAGGCTTATAATTGTTAAGAATAAAAGAAATTGAGTCAACACAAAAATGTTATCATGTTCTTAGATCATATTTAATAATAATAAACACCTAAAATAACAATATTTCTATTTAAATTTAGAGTAAATAAAAAAAATTGACAATAACATATTTTTGCAATATCTTTTTAGCTTTACAATTACGGGCTTATATGATGATAGCCCAAAGCTATTTAAGCGATGGCAATATATAAATATATATGACTATATAAATATAATATTAAAAACGTGCCAACAACAGAATGAACTTCAAAAATGTCTTATTGTGAAATAATATTTGTTTTTTTGCTAAATGCATTTTTTGTAAGTGTGTTTGTGTGGGGAATGCACACACAAGTCGTCACGAACCGAGCACGGTGATTGCACTCGTATACTGTATAGTATATGCGCCAGCAAGGTTGTATCGCATATCATTTATATACATGAATACTATAAATAATAACATAAAAAACTGGGCATTATTTTGAAAAAATAAAGGTTCTTGAAAAGGTATAAACATAAAACTTAATATTTATATATCTCTGTTTACGTAACGATTTTATGTATTTAATTATGTAAATATACCAGGTATATAAAGGAAAATTTCGAAGAACGATGCTTCCGGATTGTTCTTGTACATCCTACGGACATACAGCCCACAGAGAAAATGTATTTGCGTATATATGATCTAATCTATATTACACCCATGCAGATCTCCCCAACCTAATTTTAAAAACCTTTTTTTACGATGTACCTATCTATATATAGTATATATTATACATTATATACATGGTTATACATAAAATAAAATATGAACGAAAGGGAGCTGATGGTTCCCTACTGCACGATAACTCGTCATCTCATAATGCCATTATTTTTGGCTCGAAAACAAGTCTGAGAGCTTGACCACCCACCGAGTACGCCTCCTTTTTTTCTCCAAACTCAAAATGGAAATAAAGTTTTTTTTTTGATGATATTGGCCACCATATATATAGGGGAGCTGTCATATTCGTTCCAAACCCTTTTGAATCGCTTCCAACAATGTTCAGAGTCAGAAATAAACTGCAAAAATATTATTAGATACAAATTAATTCATTGAATCAGTCTGTGGAGGAGTTTGACTGCACTGTGACTGTATTCATATATCAAGAATATAAAATACCTCAAAAAACCTCATATCAGAAAAAAAAACATCCTCTCTTGAGTGATTTTGCCTGATGACAGATATAAAAACGAAAAACCGAATTGCAAAAGCGAACGAGCGAGCACACGGCGGACGCTCGGCAGCCGGGATATAAAATATGACAAAAAGCAAAACCTCAAAAAATCGATAACGAACAAAAAATTGGACAAAATTCCCAGTACACCGTGTGCTTATACGTCCCTTCTTTATGGGTATCTTGTGTATGTGTGTGTGTGAATATATTTTGTAAGTATGCATTAGAGATGTGTATGTATGCTGGTGAGAGAGTATGTAAGCGTGTATGTGTGGGGTGTAGAATATATACACATATACATGGTACAATTTGAAGAATTCTGTCGATCGATGCCGAGGACCAAAACTGAAACGAAAAACTTTATTTTTTGTATTTTTTGTACGATATGCGAGAAAGAGGGTTGAGAAAACGAGTTTAGTTTACAGTTTAGGTATCGGGGAGCGGATATACATATATACACGTCCCCTATGTGTATATAAAAAAAAAAAATTAAAAAAACCTGTATATAATGTTTACAGTTTATAATTTATATAATGTAAAGGTTTTTTTTGTGAGAAAAGTATATGGAGGTTTTTTATTATTGTTTGCAAGAATGGAGAAGAACTTTATTTGGGTATATACTTTGAAATTGCTTATAGATAAAAAATGTATATAAATTATATAAGTATTTCATAAAGTTTAGAAAATAGTCAGACATCATATTCATCATATTACACACCAAAAAACTAGATAGATTGAGTATGATGGAAATCCAATTGGAGAACACTTATCAGAAAAAAGTAATTAAGTATAAGATTGGTTGAAAATAAAAAAAAGAAGTGTAATTACTAATGAATTATTCATGATTTGAAAGGCTTGGTCAAAAAACTATATAACCCTAAGACTCATCGTTTCCTGTTGACCAATTCTGGTCAATCGACTGCTTCAAACATTATACGAATTAATAATAATTATAATAATTAATAATAATTAATATAAACCACGGCGGATGAAACAAAACTTTCGTCATTATGCAGAAGGAAATACCTGAATTCAATTTGGAGTATCTTCAGATCCATCGAGAAGGCTTGGTGAGTTCATTTTAAAAACAAACCAATTACTGCTCGTCTAGGTTGAGAAGTAAATTGGCTTAAAAACTTATACTTAATAATGGATCCTCATCTAATCCTACTGAACACCACATAACCTTCGACCACGATCTTTATCGCACACCAAATGTTTATTACTATAGTAAAAAAAAAAACAAAAATTGTTCCGGATGTTGCATGGAAACAAATATAAAAAGTGTTTTGATCAATCACATTAGATATTTTCACTAAATACAATAATCTGCATCAAATTAATGGGTTTTGTTCGGGTGAAAGAGCTCCAAAGCGGACAAAAACCCAAAAATGGTTCAGAAATGCGCCTGTAACAATATTCATCGATTATCTAGTATGAAGAGTAAAACCATAACCCAAGCGCATATTATATTGAAATATTGGATCGTTTGAAAAGTAGATCGCCATAAAATTGACAAAAATTGCAGGATATCCGATTTGTACAGCTGGTCCCTCAGAAACCGTTTGTTTAAAAAACGTTTTCGTATTTTATTTTATCCAACTTATCAAATCACCTAGTATCCATCGATTGTTCGATTTTTTTTTTTTAATATATTGAAGGGTATCGATAAAAAATGTGTGACGAAAAGGACCATGACTTCGGTAAAATTCGTCAAACTTCGTGTACATTTTTTGACGTTAGTCACGTGACGCGAAAAAAAAAACAATAATACATGCGCATTTTCAATGATCGGACTCTTTGCTACTTTAGAACACAGGCAGCTTATCCTCGCGGTGCTTATATTATACTTATATTATAAATACTATTATACTTATATATTATATTATATTAACCACTGTGTGGTTTTTAGAGACGCTTGTACGGGATGGAGATCGCAGAGGACCTATTGACATATAGACATGAAGAAGTTATAATTCTTTACGAAATATCTATTGAAAAACTGGTAGGCAAATTAAACGAAATGTACTTATAAGTTGATGAACTTACATTACATTTATCACAGTACCTTAGAACAAATGGGTCCTCATTTAGAATTGACTGGAACTTCAACCGAATAAACATAAAATCTTTCAAAAGGGGGTTGTTTTTGAGGTATATTTTATTAAAAAGTAAATAAATAAATTATTTCAATAACAAAGGCATCTATTACTTAAAATTACAATCGAATGTCTGAATATTTTTGCCGAGGTACAATATTTAATATGAAAACATCTTATACGATGTGCGCCATCTGTTGCGATAGCATTTGAAACTTGAATAGTTCCGCCATTTTTTGACTTATTGGCATACGGCTTGTTGTTGTGGCTAGTGGCTTGTTCGACGCGTCATTTCAGTCTATTTTGTGCCATGACAATTAACACCGATACAACGAGCAGTAATCGTCAAATTGCCTTTTGAAAATGGGTCCTCCATTTTCAAAACGCAACGTGCATACAAACGTCAAAATCATCATAAGCGATGAAGCTTATTTCACATTGAATGGCGCGGTTAATAAGCAAAACTGCCGCTTTTGTGAGATATTCGAGGAGCCTCTCCATGATCAAAAAGAGACCGATTGGTGCGGCGTATCGGCCGAAAAGATCATCATTTTTTCGAGAACGATGCTGACAACGCCTCAATGGCGAGCCCTACAGAGCAATGCTGCGTGAGTTTGTGTTTTAGGACGGAGCCACAGCACACGCCACACACTAGCCGCGATTCAATGACGCTACTCCGCACGATGTTCGACCGACGCGTCATATCGAAAAACGTCAATTTCGATTGGCCGCCGCGCTCACGCGATATGAAGCCACCGGACTTCTTTTTGTAGGGGTATTTGAAGAGAAACATTTACATCGACAAGCCGCATACCATAGCTCAGCTCAAAGCTAATATTCGCCGGGAAATATCGCTTATTACCACCGAGACGCTGGAAAATATGATGCAAAATGAACGTAAAAATAAAGGCGGTCATTTGATGAATTTTATATTAAAAACAAGTTGTCCACATCAAAAGTTATTCAAGTTTCAAATGCTATCGCAACAGATGGTGCAACCTGTATGTCTATGCTTTCAATTTCCCGAGTAATCACTAAGAAAATTGTTATATACCTTTTTCAGCTTGTTGGAAAGGTCTTCCGACGACCTTTTAAAATCAATAATAAAAATTGATAAAGATAGTCAACTGTCCAAGTTAGACAAAGCTAAAAAAAAGAAAAAAATGTTATAAAAATGTCCTAATTGGGTTATATGTTTGGAAAGGTTATAATTCTGAACTTCGTTTAAGGCATTTTAGAAATATAAGAGGCTGGGTGACTAGACATAAAAAAACGCTAACTTTACCTGCCACCTGGCGAAGGAAAATGAAGTTATGTGTTTCTTATTGCTACTTCAGAAGAGGTTATCTTTTTTTTAGTACTACGCTAACACCATCCAACCGAAAATGTTGATAGCATTTCTTTTACATGTATTTTTAAGAATAGCTGTAGTGTTTTTTTTATGAAATGAGCCAAATAATACGTGTGGAAGGTTAATATACATTTAGCAAATCATTGAAAAAAATACATTAGCAGAAAACCTTCAATTCGCTGACTCCATCGCCCCAACTAATGGTTATAACTGGTTGGGGTCGTTTTACCTTCTGTCATTTCATCTAATTTATTTAACCAATCTCATTTGCCCTGTTTTATTTCATTTTAGTTTGTTTCATTCATTTAAATAATTTTCACTCCGCTTAAAAAATGCCCAACCTGAATTGGGGTATAAAAATCACTGAAACAGTTTCTAGAATCATGTTTTTTTGGCTAAATATTTTAGACCGGTTGGATCTGTTTAAACAGAAAAACACTCAACACACGAATTCGTTCTTCTTTTTAAAAAAAAATCATTTGAACAAGGATGTTTATCTCAAGCCGCGTACTTCTGAACACTAGTACAAACATTTATATATTCTTCAGATAGAGTCCTAATTAATTTGCAAACACCAACATGATCTCTGCCAACAATAACTTGAAGTCTGCGATGCCATGCTTCCGCATTGTTTTGGGTACTTTGAATACAATGATGCAATTGTTCATATACAGACCAAAATGACATAATATACATTGGTTTTTTGAAGACGCCATTACTAACGATGTGTTCCGATATAATTTCGGCAAAACCAGTCGGCCACTTTCTTCGAATCAGAACATAAATGTTTGTATAGTTCCTTATAAAACGATTCGATTTTATTACAATGTGTATATGCAAAACATTTTATCATTCGAACCTTAGTAACAAATGACTGGTTGTTTCCGTACTTTTTATCTCGCTTTTTATTCAATCCCAGATCCTGAATTTTCCACCATATAGTTTGGCTAAGATGAAAACAATTCTTTGTACTGAGCATTTGGAAAAAATCCATTCGACGCACCAACGCTAGACTTTTCAAAGTCCGAAATTACATATGTTGGATTTGGATCCAAACCTTCAAAACAACATATACCACAAATTTGAAAAACCATTTGCTCATAAGCCATTTTGGTTTTTCTACTCATGAGGCACAATAGAACTGGAACTACCACCCCATGGACCACAACAAAGAAGGTTAACAACTGGCGAAGTATCGATGAAACAACTTTGAATGTATGATTTGACCAAAAGTGTAAGGCTATAATTGGTACCCAATATTATTATCCTTTCACCTAATAGAAATACAAAAATATTTCATATTTACTATATGTAAAGAGAGTTTTTTTGTATATGCAAAAGTGTTTACCTTCAAATGATTCATCCGCTAAAATAAATTTGTTTCCATCTATGTATTTTAATTCCTCTGGGATGTCGATCTCATCTAAATTGATTGGTTCCTGAAGGTTTTCTCTGCGTTGACGTTTTATTTTTAGTTTCTGAACGTTTTTGCTCGGTAAGAAGGTTCTAGAAGTAGGCTCACATTCAACTTAACTTGTCAAAATAATATTGGAAAGTAAAGAAGATGTAGTTGTCGCTATAGGCTCCGAACAGTTGAGTTGTTATTATGGATATTAGGACCATAAGCATTAGGGTCATGCACATGTGAAGATTGAGACACTATAATACTATGTATACCATTTTTTATGTTGGTAGTCTGCCGGGCTTTACATTGATACAGAGATTTTTTTTTACAAATCCATCGAAATATGTTTTCTTGTTTTTAAAGTGCAGATGATAAATATAACCATCTACAGCAAGCTTATCTTTACCACGATTAGATTTTGCAATTTGTATATTCGACATGTTTTGTGTTTCAAAATTTTCAGTACAATAAAAAAATGAATTACTTAGAAAATATTACAGCCAACCAAATGATATAAAATGAAATACACAGAATCAAGTGACCAAATAATGAAGTGAAAAGTAAACGAAACGACAAAAGGTGAATGATTTTTTTAGGCGAAACCACCCTTTCCCGGTAATAACGTCTATTCAAATATTTATACTCTTAGTAATTATACATAAATTAGCTCTTTTACAGTCTTTTTTCAGTTTCTTGTATAAATTGTATTATTGATATTATTCACAATTCTTTTATTATTGTTATTTTTACCGTTGCGAACTAATTTATAATAAAAAAATAATATATTATTCATTTATAGACAATAAACAACGACTTTTGGCTAGTAAAATAGTTGATAAACTCTAGCTACTTTAATTGTACTCTAAAGAAACCATGAAAAATGGTGTACTTTAGCAACTTCAAATATACTCTTAAAGAACACTGATTTTTGATACGTCGCGCCATAAGGATTCTGATTTTCAAAATTACGACCAAAGAATTAATGTAATTGAGAAATGAACGTTAAATTTCTTTAAGACTGAATTTGTTAGTATATGCATAGACGAGGGATTAAATGAAATTTCATCGTTTTATTTGCTGGAATCACAGGAATTCATTATGTGTGATGAAAACTTCAGGTATATAATGTGAAATATTGAAATATATAGTCTTCTCTGATGTTATGTTTTGTGTTGATGTCAAGACAGACTGAAAACGGAAGCATCCTGGTTATTCTATTCTAACTTGGAATTACTGAACGATTCACTTTGTCAAAATCTTTTTGTCCAACTGAGTCGAAGCCGTTCCTCTACCATGCCAATGAAACTGAACACATCGTTTGTTGATACATTTTTTCACCATCTCATCTCATTGGATCCTGTAATCCCTTCAAAACACATCCCTGATGGTTAGGAATCTTAATTTGCCCTGACGCGACTCTATAAACAACTTTGCAAGGCAAATGTGCATATTTTTGAGATATCTCCACGCACCAAGATCTATCTTGTTATTTATATTCGAAATCGTGAATCATCAGCGCCACCATACACTTATTATACTATACATGGTGCGTGTGTATATGTAAATTGATGGCACCAATGTTCCGTTATTCCAAATCTATAACCTATATTTCAGAAATAATAATAATAATATCAAGTGGAACCTTCTGATTAAAAGTGCTACATTCGAAAGAACTGCGGTCTGCCGGGCTGGGATCGAACCGGCGACCTTCTATAAAACAGCCAACGCCCTAACCCACTTGAATCTTCAAAAATTACTTCTTTTTTAAATTAAGATATTACCAATTTTTGACAGCCGTTTTCAATCTAGTTGCCCATAAATGGTCCAATTGTACTCTTTCAAATGGAATACATTCTGTCATTTGTATGAATTAGAATTCCGGAATATGTTTTTTTGTGCAATTCTTGAATCAATTATTGTGTTAAATGCATTTAAAAAAAAAAATTATTGATTTATATACATTTTTCTGACGTTTTTTTTATTTGACTGCGGTTTTCCACGGTTTTTGGCTCTTTAGGAAGTCAATTAGACGTAATGCCATTTGGCCGAATGATCTATTTGGACGAACGGTTCATTTGGCTAAAAGGGCTATTTGACCGAATGAACATTTAAATTTAAAAAAATTATGGAAAAATACCCTTGGAAATTTCGTCAAGAAGGACATTTTTATGAATATGGTATAAGATCTGACAGCTTTTTGAATGTGATAATTCATCGATTATCGAAACACAATTAATGGAATGGACTTGTATCTGTTTTGGTGATGGAAATGCACTTGAAAAGCATTCAATCCTCCATTGGGAATTCTTATCACAGTGATAAAATTCAAATTCCTCTAATTTATTCATACCTCAAAAAATATTAAATTATACAGAGGAAATCAAAAAATGTACCAAAATAAATTCAAAGCGTCCCAATAATAATTAATATTTGTGCCAACAAAAAAATGTCACAAAAATATCTATTTGTGTGTCAAGACCTTGCACACAATGCCAAGACGTGTATAAAAAAAACATTTACAAAAATAAATGAAAATTTCATATTTTCCAAAAGAGTAAATAATATATAGACAGCGTCGTCTCCATTTTAACGAGTACTTATTTTGATAAGTCTCGACTTTCGATATTTAAAAGCATTTCACTATCTTCAAAATAATTTCTTGAGTTTAAGACATTCATGCTTCTCCTTCTAAAACTAAAATGACGCTCAACATTATCGCATTTAAGAAATAATGGAAAAAAACATGTTTTTTTCAAATTGCGATAAATTCTTAATTAAGCAAGATAGACAATTTTTATTATTTAACTTTTCGTTCTTTTTTCATTTGCTTTATTCACATAAAATATGTAATATATATATAATCAAATCTTTATCGCCAAAGAAATTGTTATCTCTTCAGTCTACACGAAGAAAAACAAACACACACAGATACATACACATAAGAATACAGAAAAAATGATTGTTGGAAAACATAAAAAATTGTTCGGAAATGAATCACACGCGATTCTTGATTTTCAAAGTATTTTAATGATACAATACACATAAACCTAAAATATATATATCGACAGTGAACACTAACCCAGAAAACTGATAATATGTCACTTACAATTTACGATAATGCACTATAAAGTGTGAAACAGGATATAGATGACTTTTAGAAGCGGAATTGTGTTGATATCCGTCAGTATTCCAAATAGTTCCGGCCGTATGGTAAAGTATTAAATATAATCAAGAAAACAGAAAAAAAGCACTCTTCACACACACCACTATAAACCGGCTGATGTTCTATATACAATATTGTATACTATCGATACAACAACAATGCAGTGCACATTGACTGCCCTCTTTTTATATAAAGTAATTCAATTCACTTTGTCTGTGTCACTTAATAGCGAAAAACTCAATAAATCGAACTCAAAAACTACAAAAAAACACCTTATTCTCTTGCCGGACGGAAGCTCTTGTGCAATTGCATATTATTATTATATTTTTAATTGTTTGATTTGCCGTGTCACTGCTCACTGTCACAACAAACGCACACCCACTAACACAGTTACAAAAACAAACACATGATAAACACTGCGTATGCCAATCCGTCGAAAAACCGGGAAAATTAGATTTTTCCGAATCTAGCACAAGACCAAGTGTTTAATTTGAGTTATTTTCTGAGACACATAGAACTCCGAACATGGGTGAACTACGCGAATAGAGTGATTTTCAAAATGTCTCGAGAAACCGAATGGCTGCGCTTCAATGTTTTGAATTTTGAGTTCACGTCTCACGCGAGTCTATGAACGCAGCGCGCGCACACGAATTGCTCACAAAAATACAAAATTACAAACACATACATACATTTTGAGAATCGAGAATTCAAGAGAGAGCCATTTCAAAATGGGAGTACGATTTGCGCGCACTCCTTGGGGCCGAATGAGTGTGCGCTCCGCTGCCTTTAATGGCTTGTGTATGCGTGTTTTGTATAAAATGGATGTGTGTAAACTACTCACACAGTCACACTCTGAGAGTATTCACATATGCAGTGTATGCATATTATAAAAAAGTGCCTTTTTGTGTTTCTGGGTATTGGTGTGTGTTTGTGTCGTGACCGTATGTACAAACAAATGAATTTTATTTTGTATGGATATTTTGTACTACACATACTTTGATATAATCCGCGTGCGCCGGGACAATTGCGGTCACTCACACCAACACATATACGCGCGCGAATGATGTATTTAGATTTACCAACACATTCAATTGGAATGAGTTTGTGCGGAGCGTTTGGCGATTACGGCAGCCGGCAGGTCAATACCGTGTTTTCTGTTTTGTATGTTGTTTTTTTACAAAATCGATTTTTGCACTTTACATGTATAAATAACTATATATATATGTGGTATAGTTATAGTATATATATTTATATATAATACCTATACTTTGATATATTTTCAATAAAATGTGCACAACGCAAAAACATTAAAAACAACATGGTGCGCGTGTATATGTGAATTCATGTCATCAATGTCCCGTTATTCCAAATAGTCGAGTCGAGTTGTCAACGGCTATACCGAGTCACTATGCATTGCTGGGATTCTGTTACAACTCTCGACGGACCAGTGCCAGTATTCTAATGCAAATCTCACGTGACTTTTGCTTAATTTTTACATATTGTCATTGCAAAATATGTCAAAATTAAGCAAAAGTCACGTGAAATTTGATTTAGAATACGGGCACTGGACTGAAAGGAGATGTGGACCACTTGTCGTCACCGATCTTTGATTAGCGCAACACTTCTGAGCACGAGACAACACAAAACAAGTGTGCGTTAAAAAATGCATATCGACACGTTCATTTATTTTGTCGAATGGGTTAACAAACAAAAATTATTATTATAGTTGCATTTAAGTTATTATTATTATTATTATTATTTATTTATATTTAAGACATATATAAATACAACTGAACATTAATATTTTATAAAACCGCAATATTTTTGAAAGCAGTACCTTCCTATGTTGTGACAGAAAATAGTTGTTTCATAACGCACTGCAAAGACACTATACATCGTGCTTGCTCACTTTTGATGCAATCATTGGATTGTTGACGGTCTCAGAGAAGTCAATATATACAATATATGTTAACTCTGCCAAAGACTGTGGCAACCAATCATCCAAGGGCCACATAGCTCTTTTCATGTGCCTTACTACAAAGGTAGTCCTTATAGAAGTTGTGACTGTCCTGACGTTGGAATTAATAACGGTACAAACTTCATTGGTGCTACAGGTCTCTTGTAAAAGGCAGAGAAAAATATGGGTATAAATCTAATCACTATCAAAAATGGAAGCGGCATCAAAACGAAGAACCTTTAAAGAAGTCAAACTTGCAAAGTTACGGTGTGCTGAGGGGAATATTTTGTGGTTATGTATATGCACCGACGGGTAAAAAATACCACATCTAAAACCTGAAGAAAAATCAAAATTGGTGTAATAAAAGTTTTTATTTTGGTGTAAAGTGAGCTTGGTTTTTGATCGGATTTTTATGCATGTGTGGGTGCAAATGCCAAATGCAAAAGACTGCACCGAATACAGCAATTGACGCAATTCTGCAATATTTTTTCGCGAATGAGTGGGGTCTGTGATCATATTGTTTTCTCGCTTTAACCTCACCTTGCAAATGGTTTTTTTTATACATATAGCGTACTCATTCTGTGTTCATCTGGAATTGCTGGAATTGATATTGTGAATTTTGCGAGTATCTTTTAAGCCAAGAAACTCGCAAAATTCACAATATCAAACTCAAATGACGCTGATGAGAAAACTTAAACTGGTGCGAGTTTTACAAAAAGCAAAGCGACTTCACTAGATATTATTTTGGAGAGTAAACACTAAATGCGATATTATGGTTGATTATTATTTTTTACGGCCAGTCTGGTCCCATTGCACAGTTTTGGGTAGTTTAAATTGTCCGACATAATTATGACCGATCCGACTTTGAGTTGCAAATTTTGTGGCGGAAATCCTGCCAATTCCAATGAATTTACTGTTGGGTAGTCGTATCGCAATTAATGGATTCGTTGCAAGTTGCCAGAAATTTTATTGTTTTTTTTTTATTTCAAAATTTAATTCGTCAACATCATCCCTATTCCTCAGAGTTAATATAGGGCGTTCGCTCAATCAATAATGGGCCAATGCTTTCGCCGTTTTAACTCTGCCTTTGCAAATAATAGTTGTTTGCATAACTAGGGGAGAAAGTATAAACATATTACAGAAGAGAGTATGAAGTTTACAGTTATTACACGAGTCTGTAATATTTTATTTATGTCTAGGTTAGGCATATACTATATATTTGCCAGAAGTAGACTGTGCGACACCGCACAATACAAAAAGCTAACTGTACGCGTTTTTATTGTGTTTGTCGTTGTCGGTCTCTCTCTCACACACACAGGCTAACAGGCCAAAAATGGAAGGACACACTTTTTGACAGAGGAGGATTTTTCGACATAGTTATGGAAGACTGCAGTTTGAACTTAGAAACAGCCGACAACCTGCCAGAAGAACTGTCCAACGGCGTAGCAAGAGCGTATGATGCGGCAATGCCAAGACGAACACTTAAGTAAAGGAGACACGGGAGTGTTACTGGTGGAATTACGAAAAAAAGACACTTAGATCGAAGTATCTACAACCAAAACGAAGAAACGTTCAAGAGGAAGAGCAAACTTCCAGGAATGCCTCTGCACCTTCAGAGTTGTGCGACGTAAACTGGAAAAGGCGATCAAGGAGAGTAAGACAAAGTGCTTCAATACAATAAAAGGTGAGTGGACAAAGAGCACAGGAAGTCAGATATTCACAGATGCTTAGGTCAATCGTAGAAGCACTATTTCCTCAGCGGCCAAAAACGACAATGATTAATATAATCATCAGCGAGACGGACGCAGAAATTATACCAGTCATCACGGTAGAAGCCACAATAAAGCACTAAAAGCCGATATACAAAAGAGTCCAGACATGTTCACCAGAACGATGCAAAACCACCAGATGACACAATCGCCTTACCGCCCAATAAGCCTACTGGACACAAAAGGAAAGGTGCTCAAGCGTGGTATATCTAACGCAGTCTGCTCGCCGTTGTAGAGAACAAAAATTTCCTAAGCAGCAGCAATATGTATTCATAAAGTGCCGATCAACAGTCGATGCTATAATATCCTTAAAGACAAAAAGACTCAGTGAAATATCTGGAAGTAATTCTCGACAACAGGCTGCAGATCAAGGTACATACATGTTACTACTGTAGCAAAAAGGAGTCGCAAATACAGTCTGCCCTATCCAGGATTCTGCCAAACATTGGTTTTCAGGATACGGTAGGAGACTCCTGTTTTCCAGAGTGATCAGCTTGGTTCTGTTGTACGCTGCCCCCGTCTCGGAAGGAGTATTGGTAATACAAGAAATGCGGAAGAAGTTGTCGATGATTTACAGACTCACATCTCTAAGGAATATATGTGCACTCAGAACAAAATATCCGACAAAGCAGCATACGTCATAGCAGATAGCATGTATGTTGCTAATATATATATAAGTTGCGATGGATCTATCAACGAAGAAAATTAAACTACTGAAGTATCAGGCAAAACAATAAAATTCGAAGAAAGAGTAACATGTCGTTAGCTGAGTGACAAGATCACTGGGACAGCAGCACAAAAAGTCTAAATTTAGTTCGCTTTGAAGACTGAAGATGTGTTCCCCTGAAGCCGACCTTCTTTATGGAAATCATGTTGCTATCAGAAGGCAACTGGAGAGATACCTGTAATTTTGTAAAGAATGTGCAGGCGGTGCTGCAAAGAATAGAAAGACAGAAGAGCAGTAAATACAACTGAAACCGTAGGAGCAGCATAACGCTAACCAACTCTGCGAAGTAATACTTAACAGCAGTCGCGCAGAGAGAGTGTTACAGAAGGGTGGTTATTGATGATATATTTTGAAGACTCCACATCCCTGGCTTTAAAAAAAATACACACAGACACACTCACAGTGCGTGAATTTAAATTGGCCTAGCTGATGAGTGACTGGTAACTGACTAAATTCAACTTTTTATTATTTTCTTTCATCACATCGCATATGAAAGTCGTACTTAATGCATCTGCTTGGCGGTGCGAAAGTAACCAATTGCAGACTTATTTTTCTTTTTCGCCTGTACTGTAACACATTTTTATAATCTTATTTATTTAATAAATATTTGTTTTTACATTTTTTCACACGACAAACTCTCAAATTTAGACATTCTGTGACAAAATGATTCCTACAATATGCGGATTTCAAAAATACTCACCGATTGGATAACGGGAAGTGGGTTCGTCGTCAAAAGACTTTGCCCCAATCATACAAAAAAATGCAAGTTAAAATAAAGAATTTAAAAAATATACTTTCTTAAAGTCGAACACTTTTTTTATTTGTTTAAGGGTCTTTATACAAAAACGAACACAAAACATCGAAAATGATTTATTTTTAAGGTATGCTGAATCGCATGGTCAGACGACTTGAAATGAAAATACTATATAAAATCGCCTAATGAATGTCACTTTCCAAATTTAAAAAAACTAAAGAAATGTATTTTGTATCTTTAATTATGTGATACCTTTCCAGGGCTATAATTTTAATTAAAATCTCATCATTACGATTTTTGGTTCTATCTATTGTCTAGAATAACTGCCTGGTCATCTATAAGATAATATATATACTACTCTGTCAAATAAGTACCCGCAAATTCTCATTTTAAATTTTCCCGCTGAGAATATTTCAATTTTTTTCCCAGGTTGGCAGAACTGTCAGCCACTATTCTGTCAATTTTTATTGCTATGTGTCATTTAGTTTGTTTAC
>JANSTU010050379.1:0-21641 GCA_027564075.1 Bolitophila hybrida
GAGGGGGAGGCCTTTGTTGTCGGGGGAGCTGATGTAGCGGTGGGAGTCGGTGCTGACTTTGCGGTTGGTTTGGATGCTTGTGGCTTTTTGTCGTCTTTTGCTGGTGTGGGCTTTTTTGGAGCCAGTTTATAGGCTCGCTTGGTAACGGTAGTGAAAGATTCTTCGGGATGACGTTGTCATGCTCCCATCCGTGTCAGAACACGTGTCCATCGGGGGTGTTACGGGCTTCTTTCCTGGGGAGTTGTCGCCTATCTTCACTCCTTTCCGACTACGTAATTAGTCTTGATTACGTAATTAAAGTTAATTATCTACCAGAGAATGAGTTAGGTATAGGTTCATAAATTTGTAATTATGGATTATTTCTATTTTTAGCGGAGCTGTGTCAAAAACACGTCTGCTTCAGTCGGTTGACTGACTGAGACTGGATTGGAGTATTTCATTAAAAACTCGAGCATAAATACTCCAATTGTAGTATAACGACAGCGCTGCTGAGTGACTTTCTCAAGAGAGCAAGAGCAAAAGAGAGAGAGAGTGAGTTTGTGTTTTTTACTAAAATTAAATAATAATCATAAATTTAAAATGAAAAATATTTAAAAACTTTAAAGCTTTTTTGTTTATGTTAAATAAAATTTGAAATTTTTTTACTTCGATTTATCTCTCTTTCTCTCTCTCACTGCTTCAAGTTTGCAACGCGAGCAAACTACTGCTCGTTCTGTTCGATTAATTTATATGTATAAATTGTAAATTCGTACGTTTGATAAACACGGTTTCAGTAAGTACAACATAAAAATCATCTCAGAATAATGAATCTGTACTTCTAAAAACAAGCCATCAAATACAGCGTCCGGTAAGCCTCGTCCGGTGGTGGATTTTTATTTCAAGGTTTCTCGTTTTAATCGCACCACTTATTCGGTGGATAGGTGCGATCTATTTGTTCAACCCGAAACGATAACCGTATAAACATGTAATAGCTAACCAATATTAGGAAGTGTTGCTTCACGCTTTGAGTGAAATGTTCTAGAAGAATCGTGAACTTCCTTCAGCTCTTCCCAAGAGGAACGCTTGGCCGTTAGAATAGAACTTGTGTATTCTCTCTGGTTTTAGGAGCTATGTTAATTTTATGTAGGCTGGAGAACGATGAGGGGCAAGAGTTTCTTGCATGGATTAATATTACAGGACAAGATATTTCAAAGAAACTAACGAGTCTTACGTCATTGGTTCTAAGCTTTATCCATTGTGCTGTTATGTCCTTAGAAAAGTAGGACATATTAAAATGTAAGCCAATTAGTTGACTTTCTGTTCCGAATTCTCGACAACGTAATTAAGTCTATCCGAAACATGAAGTAAATACGAGTATTTCTGTATTGGGAGGAGCTGATGTTTATGGTAACCTTTCAGTAAGCAAAATTAATTCAAGCTTTCGCAATGAGCACAGCGTCATATCAAATAGTTGTGTCTTTAAGCAGTGACAAATTAGTTCCTACCGTATCCAACCTACCAGTTCAGAAGAGCTTCAGCCCTTAGGTGTGCGGTTATTGTTTGATCTATCCTATACTAAATTATGTGGATTATAGATTCACACCGGGTTCCAGGTGACAGGTCCGGTCATGCTAACCGGCTGTTTCGTGCTGAGCTAATTTTGTAATAAGTATATATAGTATTAATTTGCCCAGACATGACTATCAACTTTAAAGTGGTACATTCGAAAAACAATGACAATCAAAGCGACTACATCTCATCCGCAAGCCAACGCGTTATTCCACTCAGATGGGTCGGTATTAAAAGAATAATAAGTATAAATTATCAAGCAATATAATATATAATATAATAAACATCTGTATAGTTACCTTAATATCAAATTGCAATTAAAATATTTTGGCCAATGTCTCTTGTAATATAAAATTTTCTTATTTTTTTTTGGTTTATTTAACTTCATAAATCTTGACTTCCTGTTTGATATTAATAATTATTTATCAAAATACATATTATTGCAAATGACAAAAACTAACAGTTAATTCAGTGTACCACGCAAAAGCAACTATTTTTCATCGTTGCACAAACAATATATTTTTATTGACGCCTACTCATTCGTTTATATAATATTTATATACAAAACTTCCACAGAATCTAGAGCCATAACTTAGAGCTTTAACCCGACCGTAAAGCGCAGCATTATTTTCGTTCGTTCGTCTTGAGTGCCACTGACTTTGGAACGCGCATCTTAATGCCAGTAAATCTGTTTTTATTATGTGGATTTATAAATATAGTGATATCAATAACTTTTATTGGTTATTACTCCTGGCATATGGAAATAATTCCACAAGTACATTCACGACAACGTAAATCGCAAAAGTGTGTGATATGCACAATGTTTGTGTGAGGATATGCGCAAAATATTCTAGAATGTCATATAATTTTAATCGTTGTGTGCGGTCAACTACGCGCATGCTTCAGTGGGTCTCAGTGCAACACAGCAGCACTTATACATATAGTACATACGCACAAGAGAACACTATACAGCACAAGTAATGGCGAATATAAAGGTGCATAATGAGTGTGTTGTGCATACATCGAATGCGCACATGCGCATGAACTGTTGATTATTTGCGCCGCGACCTGTGCATCCATAAAAGATGGACGGAAAGGTTAACCAATTATAGTTTCGCTGCTTTACCATGTAGGCATTTACACTAAATAATTGCATAACCAGAGTACAATATATAATATATTTTGTGGTGGTGAGAACACACATATAGTTTATTTGAATTTGTTTGTAAGCATTTCTAATATTGTGCTTATTTTGTCTAAAAACATAAATCATATACAATAAATTTGCCATAAGTGTATACGGTAGGTACAATATTGATAAACGACGATAAATAATTATGAGCATATTTGTTATATTGCTAAATAATCGCATTTGAATACGTTGAATTTTTGGTTCTGAATTGTCCGTATTTTTTCTATTTTTTTATATTTTCTTTTAATTTATTTTATTAGGAACATATAACAACACACTGTTGTTTTGTATTTAAGGAAATTACGTTTTTTTTTAAAAATTACAAAAATGAATCAAGCACTTTATAAATAATTTGTAAAAATATAATATATGTGAAAGTTATATAATTAAATCCGTACTTTATAAGGGGCATCTATAGCTTATTTTATTAAATGTTTAATTTCAGAAACATAATTGTGCAGTTTTCTAATTGTGTAACTATGAAGACTTTTTTAAAAGTCAACAATACAAGAGTAAAAGAGTACAAAGCGACGAACTAAAAAAAGTGTATGTTAAATACAGAGTTGGAGGTATCAAATGTTACCAAATTCACGCGTTTCTATTTGACAATTCACTAGTAATAATAATAATAATAATAATAATAATAATAATAATAATAACTTATTTCAAATATAAAAACACAAAGACAGATAGTCTTATACACAATATTAAAAATAATGTTAATTGTGTTTTTTTGATTTTAATAATAGTTTATTTATTTTGATGTAGGTATAAGTAAAGTTTAAACTAAAATTAATAAGGAATTATATAATACAATAAATCTAATCATCACTTCGTTAACACAGACATCGGTGGGGTTCATGTAGTGCATTGCTCAGTTTGAAAATTTAAATATTTGAAGCAAAATTCATTGTTCGTTGTTCGTTAGATTTAAGGAATGAAAAACATTCTTTTTTAAATATATTTATTGAAGCAATATCTCTTATAGCTCTTGTTATGGAGTTCCAAATTATTGGACCAATTACAAAAAATGAGTTGCGAAGGACTTTACTATGAATTTTTAAATGGTTTTTTCGTTCGGATTGGCCAAATTCAAGTTTATCACGAATATATATTGGATATGAGTTGATACTTTATATAAGTATGCAATGAACATTCTAGGATTGAATTACGAAAAGCTCCCAGATGGTCGAATTTTCGTAATCGATAAACAAAACGTGTACAAGAATTGGCAGGCATACCACAGAGCATTACGTCACAATAGGAGAATAGTGGGATAAGCAGGACTTTTACCAATTTCATTCGCGTATCAGTTGGTAGCAAGTGTCCATGCACCCATAGATTGTGCAGACCACCGAACACTTTTGCAGAAATTAAAGAGGACTGCTCAGTCCAATTTCCATTATTGCTTATTGCAAAGATTTTTAGTACTATTTAAATAAGAGAGGATTACACCATCCAGCATATTCGAGGGAAGGGAGTTAGTATTAAAGTTTAAACGAGGAGGGGAGAAAAATATACATTTAGTTTAATCACAGTTTAATATTAGTTGGTTAGATTTGCAGTATTCCACAACTGTATTTAAGTCGCTATTAATTGAAGTAATTTGATTTGGTAGAAGGTTGGGTGGACATGCGTATAATTGATACTTGGTCGAGTTAAGAAGAATTAGCGGAAGGTCATTAATAAACATTGAGAATAGAACTGGACTTAGAACGGATCCTTGCGGAACACCAGAAAAAAACAGAACGGAAAGTGGACAAATTACCAAAGATGTCAACACAATGAAGACGATTAGATAAATATTCATAAATTAATTTAACAGACGATGAACAAAAACCAAATTGACTTCGAAGCGTATTGCAAAGAATATTATGAGAGTGTCGAATGCTTTAGAGAAGTCAAGTATAATTAGAATCGAGCGCTGTTTTTATCTAAGGCTTTGAAAATATCGTCGGTAACATTTAATAGAGCTGAAATGGTACTATGTTTTTTTTCTAAAGCCTGATTGATAAACATTAAGCAGGTTTTTATTTTCGAGGTGTGCATTTATCTAATCACAGCAAGATAATTTTTATCTGTCATTGTGTTGTTCATATCTGTATAAAGCGTGTTGTTCTAAGTTGAAAACGAACAAAGATATTGGCAATTAATTTCAAGCTGGAAATTCGAATGCGGATATCAAACATCTGAAGGTGAACATAATGCTTGTGTATCACACCATAAACCGCTATAACGAAACTGGTAGCATCTAAAAACGTAACAATGGTGGACCTAAACGTAGAGCAACATCTGTTGATATGGTTCGGAAGGTGCAGATGCGGATTAATCGAAATCCCAAGCAAAGCGCGATTAAATTGGCGGAAGTTCTGAACGTGTTGAACTGTAGCGGTCGGCGTTACGGAAAATTCATCTCCAGCTCAAACGAAAGAATATCTAAAAAGTTCAATATCTCATACCAGCACAGAAAAAAGTGAGACTCGAACGAGCTGGGATGTTGAAAGCATTGCACGCGAGCCAATATTTGCCCAACAATGTCTTCTCGTATGAGAAGATTTTTACTATCCATCAGTACAGTAAAGAGTTGATCTAGAAAACAGGGCCAGCATCTGTGATGGTTTGGGCCGCAGTAACCGCCGATGAATTGATCAGGGCGTCAAGATAAACCAGGAGGTGCACCGCCAAAAGCTACTGAGTTGTGCATTAATGTCGTGGGCACACAAGCACGTCGGTTCCAGGCCGTGGACATTCCAACATGACTTGGCACCGTCGCAAAAAGCCAGCGAGATACACGACTGATTTCTGCCACAATAATGTCCTTTATATTCACCAGATATGAATCCGATGGACTTCTACATATGGTGTCCTCTAAAAAACACTAGAGCCTGGACTGCCTGAAGGCGAGAATGGGCGGCAATTCCCCAATTGAATAATGAGCCGAAATTCATAAAACAAATTATTTTTCCATTTTATCCCAAAAATACAAATGTTAAGAAATGCAGAAGTTGTGACAATTTGTTTGGGTAACACTTGATACCTCCAATCATGTATAATAATGTGTAAATATATACGTGAAAGTTATATATTTAAATACGTACATTTTAAGTGTCATCAATAGTTTTTTTTTATTAAATGAGCAATTCTAAAACATATTTTGCTTTTTTCTAATTGTGTAACTATTATTATATAAGCCTGAACAGAACCTGGAGACCTTTTAAAAATAAACAGTAATATAAATGCGAAAGAGTACAAGGCGACGAACTGACAAAAGTAGTGTATGTTATTATTTATTATTGTATTTTATAACTTTGCGTGTAGCATGAACACGAAAAAATTAAATATCACAAATACAAAATATCTGGCAGCACATTCAATAAATAAAATATTCAAACTCATGCTCCCATTCTCTTGTGTGTTGTGCAACCGACAAATCTACAATCAAATAAATTATTATAACAACTATCGCACATCTTGTTCTATTATTAACATGCAATACACGCATTTCACACTATGGTTTATTTCGTTGTGCCTTACACGTTGCGTGTAATCGTACGGCATATCCGCCACAAAACGCGTGTGCATGTCTTCCATCGCAGAGTCCGCGCAATTGATATGTCTATATGGCCGCTGGCAACACGATCTCTGCATGCAGTGCGCTTACTCCAATTTATTTGCCCGTATCACACACCCAGCACCTGATGTTTTAATTAACTAATTAATTTTCATAATCTACTTTACTTTATGTGTGTGCTTGCAAATTGATTTGTCTCATCTATATACATCCTTTGCAGTTATATTTTCCTTGATAATACATCTGTGTATACAAAACATACACGTATTTGCATAAGATGTGTGTATACGCTTTACATTTGCACGAGGTATAAACGCGAATTATGTGCTTGTCTCGTCTTGAGTAGAGGCACACGCTCTACGTGCACGCGCGCGCCCGTTCTGAGCGCACACGCTGCTGTCTTAAGATGCGCTGTTATTGGCGGCAAGACGTGCGCGCGAGCTCTGTGCTTGGTGGTGTGGAAATGGATATTGCGTGCTTTTTGTTAATATTTTAAGTTTTATAGTGCGATGTTTTCAATTGATGTTATTAATTTAACACGCCGAATGAATTTTGCATTCGTCGCTTGCGTTCCTTGTATATATAATTTAGTTTGGCTCTTCCTTTCCCTTTTAGAGAAGCATTCTGACTTGTTGTCTACATTGTACGTTGTACATATTGTACATATTTAATGTATAATACAGTGCAGATTTGAAAAATGCTCGAGCACTGTTATAAAGTAACTAATTTCGATGTTCGACTTCATGTATGCTATACATTTTCAATAAAACACTTAATATGGTTGTAAATCAAAATGTTTAAAATTAAATAACTTTACAGACTATTTAAGATGCGTATCATGTAATTGTTCGGTTCAGTAATATTTTTGAGTCTATATACCGGACGTGAATTTAAGTTTAAATATATTTGACTGTGGCAAGGTTATTTAAGAAATGGCATACATTTTATCGATTAATATGCTAATAATGTCATTTAGAGAACTTTTTATATTTATATACTTTAAATTTGTGTTTAATAATTTAAAAGTAATTAAAATATGGCATTATTGTGAATATCTTGGACCTTTCTTTGACTATTCAATCTAAATCTATTTATACCGACTAAACAAAATCTAAACGGTCGCCATTTAAATTATATCAACTGATTTGACCGTAATTTGTACGCTAAGAGATTCCAGCAAATTTCAGTAAATTGCGGGATTGCTGGCAATTATAAGACAGTACCGCTTTTGAAAAATATGTCTCCTTTATTTTTTTCTATAATTATAAAAGGTGGCATAGACATTAGATCTCAAAGACACATTTAAGCTGATTTAGAGGAATGCTGAAGATAATATATGTTTATTTGCTTTTTATATGAGCTGATACAGACAACTTTAAAAGACGATTACCAAACCTTATTATATTAAAATTATTATTACAATAAATAAATTAAAAAATACCAAAGAATAAATATATGTTACAAAAAAAAACAGATAGATTAGATATAAGGACACTTCAAATGGTTGTTTTTGTCAGCTGTTATTTCTTTTAATGCAGAAAGCTTCCTTTTAAATGTTTTCTTTAAAACAATTGTGCAAAGTCCTTCTTTGTGATCGACATCCCCCACGGCGTATAGGAAGGTTTTTGCACCGAACTCGTTCCTAATCAATAACATTGTCCATTGTTGAAAATTTCAATTTTTCTACGCCGCATGTTCTTTAAAAAAAATATAGATAACTATTTTGATAATATTTTTTAAATTATGAAATTCTCTTCAAAATATTATTATTTATCTTACCTGGAAACACCGTACCAGGATAATTTGGGCATCAAGTCCACTGACCGCAAACGAGAAAAACAGTCATATGCCACTTCGTCTGCCTACGGATTTTGCCTTCTTTTCCGATGTACCGACCGACACCGTTAATATGTTCAAGGCAGGACCAGCATCGCTAGTATTATCAATCGTATCAAAATGATAATGCGCGCTTGGAGGAATAATCTCCTTCGATATTATGTGAACATCTGATGATGTTGATCGCAGACCTGAAGATGATGTTGATTGGCGAAAAGATTATAGCTGGAGAAAGGTCGTCCAAAGATGAAGGCATGTACATGATGCATTGTTATCCAAAATTTTGTTGGAAACAAATCTGCAAATAAAATATTTAATTCATTATATATGTAAAGGGTATTCCATTATGAAGGAAATATGTTAAATTTGAACCACGCTAAAACGTAAAATTATTTTGTTTGTAGATTTTGAACTTAGCAATTTCAATATTTCGCGCACTTCGCGATTTCTTCGGTCCGCATAATCGTCCTAGTGAGAGTGCAATAGCAAAAATTGTGCAAAAATTCCAACAAACTGGGTAGCAGAAAAGACCACCATGCCCTCGGACACGCCGTTCAGACGAAAACATTGCTGCTCGTGAGAATGTGGTCGAAAGCCTAAACACCTCAGTTCGTCATCGTGCACTGGAATTGAATCTCTCCACAAACACCTTACATTGAATTTTGAGGAAGGATTTGTCTATTGATTCTTGCAAAATTCAATTGACCCAGGAAGTGTAGCCTGCTGACCATTTGAAGTGCCAAACGTTTGCCGTACGAACGATTAGGCCCATTTCCATCTCAGACTTGTGACCAGAATTTGATGCTATGAATACTGACGACATGTGGTTTCAACAAGACGGCGCCATATGCTTCACAGCCAATGCAACAATGGCTGTATTGAATTATCATTATCATGAATTTGATTTTGGACTTCTTCCTTTGGGGATATCTTAAGAGCAAGGTCTATGCCAACAAGCCAACAACAATTCAAGAGCTAAAGGACGAGATAACAACAATAATAATTAATAATTAACAATACATATTGGTGAGATCGAGGAGCAATTGTGCCGAATATATATTTGGATCATCGGTTAGAGGTGTGCCGCCGAAGCCTTTTGGCGAACATTTGGCTGATATTATCTTTCACACATAATTGCCATGAACCACAAGATTAAATAAAGAAATCACAAATTTACAAACAATAACATTGACTTTTTGTATCTTTACATATTTCCTTCTTAATGGTTCACCTTTTATATATACGGTACGCGTCTATGAAACCGGTAATAAAAAACCCGTTTATTTTGAGAAAATGGTAGTCGATTTATTGTTCAAAGTATAGTAACTATACATTTTGACCATCCTCAGACAATTTATAGAATCCTCGCCAAAACAATTGTTCATCTTTTGACCTAAATCATCATCCAACTGTTTTCGAACATTTTAGTAAGAATCGATGCAAACAAGTGGTAATCAGATGGAGCCAAGTCTGGTGAGTAAGCCGCATGGGAAAGCGGTTCCTAGCGTAGACCAGTAATTGTTTCATCAGGTTTTAGGAGGTCATACCATATTACACCACGCTGATCTTCATTGAATTATTTCCGAAATGATTTGGCTTTGCGGTCGATTGTGTTGGTTCGCCAGGGTCCACATACAAAATCTCTTGCCTTGGGAATCTGGAAATATGTATATTTTATTTTATATATTTTTGGTGTCTGGCGAGCATTTTACATGTGTTTTTTCTGTTTTCCTCACATCAAAATCACCACTTTTAAATTTATTGAACCACTCATTGCACCACACGCATAAGATTCCAACGCCGATTTCTTCAAATGAAACAAAAAAAATCAGTTGTGTCAGTAAACACTCGTCTGCAATAGTCTATTTTCTCCTCTGTCATCGCCATAAGACAACTTTGAGGCCTTCTAGAAGACATATTTACCAGTACAACTATGGTATGTGCTAAAAACGTCAAAGGTTTAAAGTAATTATGAACTCCACTTACATTTTATATTTATATTATTTGACTATGTATATTTTTCAAGCGGAATTCCGAAATACTTTATGATTTGCTATTTTTCTGGTGGTAAGGAATAAGGATGACAAGAGAATATTTTTAAATATACGATTAAGGTTCAACAGCAGAAGGTAAAATTTTGAAAAAGGAACAGGACCATAAATAAAACCGACATAAACAATTGCATGTAATTGTACTTGTACTTGATATAACTAATAAATTAAAATTATAATAGACATAAAAAACCATATAAAATGTGTTAGATGAATATTTTAACGATAAAAATAAAGTGAAATGTTCTATTTTGTGCGAACAAAGAAAAAAATCTCTAAATATCAATGGAAAAACCTGAATTTCATATCTGAATCTGATGTCATCAAGTATCGAAATAAACAGTGGCGAGCCAGTTTTTTGTTTTTTTTTCTTGAAAATGCCCGAAAAGCAAACGCATAATAATATAAAAATTAACACCCAATACGAATCACCCGAGAAACACTTCTTACCCGAGCACAAATGCTATAAACAAATGCACCCAAATAAAAATCCACCTTAAATGAGTCAAAAATGTTATGTTAATAATAAATAAAAAGATTAAAACTAGTTTAACGACATCGCACCGCACCGCACATCAATAGTCCGTTTATTTATGTATTTTATATGTATATTTGTAAGTTTATACACAATTGTATATATAGGTACAATTCAAACGTATATTATATGCCATTCAATTTGTAGATCAAAGCTTCCGATCCGAAAATCTTGCGCGCGCTCGTTCAATCGGAATCACCGCGCGTCGTCGCTTTGATATCACATATAAACGCATGCGCGCTAGTATATATACACATATACACTATGCCGCTAGTATATATGTATATATACAATACATATAGCAAAAGATTCAAAACAATATCAACAAAGTGTTAACATAAAATCACAATTTAACATGAATTTATTTCGAAAATATTCAAATTATATTGCGCGCGTTAAATTCAATCAAAATACACTAGGCATATCGATAAAGAAATAATTTGTGTTACATTAACGAGTTCGAATCGGAGAGTTGCTGCTCTTAGATTGAAAGGTGTATTTTTGTGTGTATACAGGGTGACTACTTGTAGGTTGTGATATAAAACAAAATAAAAACTAATTTTATAATATTTTTTACCTTACATCGAATGATTAAATGAAAATTGAATATTACAATTTGATAAATTATAAATTATATAAACGTAGCGGTAAAGCAGTGGTCTAGGTTACTGCTTTAAGTGAATCCAGGTATACAAACATGACATTTTCTATTTTCTATTTTCAATAAAAAGCTTTATTGACTAGGCCTAGACCAACAATGATTATATTTTTAATTCAGCATTTATCTTCAACCAGTTTGTAATCGTTTGATATCTCCAAAGTGACACTAAACTTTTTTTTAATTTTTATAATTATGCATATCGAAAAATAACAATAAAAGGCCCACCCTGTTTTATGTAGCATACATTAATTTTCTTAATTACATTTTTATGTGTAATTTGTTCAGACGTTTTAGAAAAACTTGTTTTTTAGCATAAATTATTTTGATTTGTTTAAAACAATTAGCGACCACGAATCATTGTTTATTGCGAACCATTATCAAATCTGTCTCAGATCAAAATTTATAGAATTTCTAAAATAATACACGATCACGTGAGATCTTACTGCGGAGCATGGCGATCATAAGATATGAGCCGTATGAAAGCTCGAATCCTTACACATATATACATTCTCCGCGTGCGCTCGCGATCGCAAAACGTTGATCTTTGCCCTCGCACCACGGCTGCTCGCGCTCGCACTCATATCGAAACCTAGTTTTATACGTACACAAGCGGATCGCGATCAGAGATCTACAGAATCAAACATAAAACAGGCTTATACAATTTATATAGTATAGTATTAAATGGAACACATCGAAACATTATGGGGGGCGTGAAAGATACATTTACAATACACTTCGTACTCTCTAATTCAATAAACCACAATTGTATGTTATTTTTGTCAAAATTGATCATTTTATCGATCGACCACCAGGTGCTTGAACAACATTGCGATCACCGCGATGCTCTGCGTGCATATTGTACTTATACACGATTACATATTATACTTAATATAATGTATTGCACTTTTATTGGTGGTATTAATATTGCGGGCGCTAGTGTGCGCGAGACCTTGATGTTATAAGTTTGTTTTAATTTGTTTGATGTTGAGCCCTTTGATCTGTGCATTTTATGTATAGTGTATACTGTATATCTATCTGTATATTGTGTGCGCGCATTCTCTGATTTATTGCAAAATCGATGATCTTGATCTTTCGGAGTGCACAAAAAGCTCGCGATCGCTATGTAAGATGCTGCGCTTTTGTCTTGCGAGAGTAATTTTCGTATTGTGTACGTGTGTTTATTAATATGTTTTTTTAGTGAGTTTTTGAGAGATTTGAGACAGCAATGGCATTCAAAATATAATATTATATAAATGTTTAGTAAATGGATCTAATAATTATGTAGTTTAAAGAAGTCTGAATTAGAATGATTGGCACAGAATCAATGTATGTATGAAGAATAATTTGTTAGTTTGATTGCAGCTTCAATCAGAATCCACTGGAACAATCTCATTTTCATAAAGGCTCTAAGAATCTTCTCAGTGTTATATAATACCCAAAATACTAATCAAGCAGTAGTTTTCAAAAATCCAATAAGGTTTCTGAATCATTTTCCTTATTTCAATTTCGTTATAAAATAATAATATACATAACATTAGGCTGAATATTCTTTCGCAGGGTTTTCATTAAAAACATACATACATTAAATGTACTCGCAATAAATAGTACACGTATGTACATTACATATACCTATTTAATCTATCGCTAGCCAGCGTACATAAATAATAAGCCAAACGAGTCATGCGCAGCGCGGTAATATGGCAAAAATTATCATCATTAAAGCCTTATTGATTTAACACGACATCATTTTTTCCTAAATGAAACATAAATTATGCTTTTATTGATTTTAAGCTTTAATATCACATGTTTCATTTTGCCATCGACAGAAAGTATATTATAATATCTGTAGTCTGATAATAATAATATAATGTGTATAACATTAAATGCATTATATTGTATGCAGTGTGTCTGCACAACGTGATACCTATTTCATGTTGTAAATTGGTATATTAAATGTGTCATGTTTGTGGTCGTAACTATTTATTGTCTAATATTGACACACACCCACAGGCACAGACATTAGCATGTTTAGATGTATATATATATATATAAAAATATATATTGCAGATCTAATTGGATGTACGAAGTTTTTGTTGTATACTGTTTGGTTTTTGTTAATCGTACTTGTGACTGAGATAATCAATATTTACAGCAGATATCCCAACGGTAAAACAGCCAAATTACATATTAATAACTCACACTAACCCCTGACATAAAAACTAAATGTTTATATAAGAAGCATACAAAATAAATGCCTTGTTTTAAAAAAGGATGTCCAGCTGGGCTTTTCGAGGCAATAGTTCATTTTGTAAGGTCTGAGCGTTCGGTACCTTACCAACTACATACGGATTGGATAGCCTTTTTTATATGAAAAGCAGGTTGGAAATCATTCATAAGACCGATTGTGTCAGATTATTACTGACTAAAACCCACCTTCTCTTCTTCTATTCACACATCACCCCGGAAGCTGCTTTCGCAATTCGCCAGTGCGATTGCTTATCTATATTTTCTATCTCATTTCTCTTAGGTTCTTTTCTTTATTTTCGATAATATGTCTAATTGTTATAAATGCTGTGATCCACATATCCTCTTTATAACGATATAACGCCAGCAGCTTATGCCGATATGGTTATGTAAGAGATGATGACTCTTATCAAAATTCATCTTCGTATACTGGTAAAATTTGTTCTGATACGACATACATAAATAATTACTTTTCTGCTTTTATAATACATTTTGAAGACCAGTACATTCTGACTTTTTGTTTTTTTATTTTTTTAGGTTTTCTGCAGCTTACCTGCTTGAGAGGGTTCTAAAGGAGATATTTGACTATATACAAACGTGACAGGCGCATGGGATGGGTCCTTTTCGCAATTTCTTCCGAAAAGGTGATGGTAAGTGCTAGTCTGGGCGGGAAGCCTAATATTCCTTTAATCGCAATTTTATAGCCGTTTCCCCAGATAACCCTATCAATGTCGCTGCGGAGTTTCTCCCAGCATGAACTTTTAGCGGCTGTGATAGCTTCCCTCATTGATTTTCTTCTTGTCTGATACACATCCTATTTCCGGTCTCTTTCCATCATCTATCGTTTCTGTATTATCATTCTGTTCTATTAATGACATTTCTCGCTCTAGTTATAAATTGTCCAGTTTTTTGATTAACCATCCTCCAGAATTAATTTTTTGGTGATGATTTCTCGCGGTGTATTCAGTTTTACAACTTCAAATATTACATAATTATGGTCACTCAGCGATTCTCTTTCCCTGTCCTCACAATGTCTAATTCTACTTGTCATATTTTCTGAGAATACTGTCAGATCGAGTATAGATAAATATCCACGTAGGATAGTGGGTTGACTACCAACATTTCCAATGATAAACCCATTTCCGGCCATCCAATTTGTAACTGCTTGGCCTCTAATTATCAGCGTACTCCATTCCCTATTGTGGTGATTTAGCAATTAAATTCTCCTGCTATTATGGCAAATTGTTTGTTCAACTTAATTTTTTTCCGATTTAGTCTAGGCTGTACTCAAATTCAGCGATGTCTTTATTTTCTGAAAAGTATATATATAGCAAAGCAGACAGTAAGGTTCATTCTTGCAGCTTATCGGTTTGTGTCCTTCTTGACCCAACTTTATGCCCTTTATGCCATTTTTTCTCCTAGACGAGCTCCACTCTAGTGTTTTCTACTATCATGACGAGGATAATTTTTCGAATCGGTGTTAATTTCGAATATGTCAACTCACGCAAAATATATTTATTGTTGATGTTTATATAACATATCTCTGATTGTGAGAAATGTCAGAAGCAGATATAGATGATGTGGAATAAAAAATGACCGAATAATATCATTTAACCGAGTCTTTATTATTTCAAATTTTCAAAGCGAAATTCGCATACGTTTAGATATTATAAGCATATAAACGAGCGCTCATTGTGTTTAGGTTAGTGGCTCGAGCGCAAAGCAAGTAGGGCGGTGCAATACATCTGGTAGTAACTGAATGTACTTACGTAGACTTGTAGATGTAGATAAAAGTGCTAGCTCCTAAACATTTACACTTTTAGTTGGACTAAATATCATTAAAGTGGCATCATATTTTGCAGAAA
Organism: Bolitophila hybrida; assembly: GCA_027564075.1. Lineage (NCBI taxonomy): Eukaryota > Metazoa > Arthropoda > Insecta > Diptera > Mycetophilidae > Bolitophila > Bolitophila hybrida. The sequence continues at coordinate 15,504 of JANSTU010050379.1, forward strand.
GCTTCTTCAAAAAGAAAATTCACAATTAGTTAAAAAGAAGTGAAAATTGAAAAAGAACATAATAATTTTTACTTACATTGAGGTTTATATATTAGAAAAAGGTTAGTAATTTCACCTTTTTGATTTCAGATAAAAATTGGAATCGTTAAAAAGCCCGCTATTGGAGAACTTTAGTGGACATCAGGGCATAACCATTTTTTTTTGAGTTTAAAAAAATGTTTAAAAATGTTTAATTCAAATTAATTCTTCCCAACAAAAAAATAAATATATAAAGTAAAAATTTAATTGAATTTAAATAATTCTTCCTAAAAAAAACTAAAAAATCAGTGAAAATTAGCCTCCTCATGTGGTTTCCACTTAAAGGGGGGCTCGCCACCCATATTATTTATACAACATGCCATGTAATACCGATTAAATGCTCGCTATACGGCTCTGGCTTTCATCTTGACTGACATTATGAAGTTATACAAAAATGGGATAATGGTAAAGCCAGCATCAGAAATATATTTTTTTTTTTTGGTACAATAATTTTCTATATACATAAAAATGACCGCCTTCTACCGATAACTTATCTAATCATTGAATGAAGAAGAAACATCTTCAAATCAGCAGTCCAACCATACAGTAAATGTGTTTTTCTTAGTTATCCTACGGACTTATTGAGTGATGTGTTACCTTACATAAGATGGGATCGTTCCTGGTTTCTATCCAGATCTCGATCATGCTAACTACCAGCTGTTCAATACTATCGGTAATGAAATCAAGGTAATTTTGCTCACTTTCTCCTGTTTCGTTTTCGACAAAAAAACGAGACAAAAAGTAAAGAATTTTATTAGAGTTCAATGTTCATTGTCGAAATAAAAAAGTAACAAGAATAACCACCAACTTTGTTCCAGCAGCCATTGCCGCAATACCAGCTCCAGATCCTCTACTCAGCTGTTTACCATTACCGATATACACAAGGCTCTTGAACGGAAATATCTAATTCAGTAGCCAGCGTAACCTGCGTCGACAGAACAGCAATTTGGCACGCACTGCAACGCCGGGGTGTACCTACCAAGATAACCAACATCATGAAAGATATGTACGCCGGTTCTTCTTGTCGCGTCTTACATAACGGCCTGACGATGACGATGATTGCTTTTTGGTTCTTCGTCACAAAGGTGTCGACTCAATGCTGCAATGCAGAATCTTTCGATTTCTGCAAGCCTAGTCGGCCTTCGAATCAACGCAAAGAAGATAAATTCTGCTAACTCGGAAGCTTGTTAACTGTTGATGCAAGCTCATCTGTGCCCGAATCAACAAACCCCTTCAGCGTTTACGATGCTCAGCGTCGTCTGGCGCTCCACTCAGCTGTCAAAATTAACGAAGCTGAGACTGTTCGACTCCAACGTCAAATCGGTAATTTTCTACGGTTACGAGACGTGGAAAGTGACTTTTGCACTGACAGGAAAACTGCAAACTTTTTTTTCTTGTGCATCAGATGGCCGTCTCAATGCAAGTTCCACAGATAAAGTGGCAGTGGATCGGTCACACCTTGCGGCGCGGTTGGAACAACATTGCAAAAGCTCAAACGAACTGGACGACGATAAAGGCTTTGGCCGCCAACTGCGTCCAGTACCGCACATAGCAACAATGCTGATGCCCTATGTCCCAAATAGGGATTAAAGGACTTAATATATAAATGCTTAACTACTTTAAAGGCTTCTTCGCAGCACATAAAAAAAAACATATACATTTCATTTGAACCAGGTATATCATCTATAAAACATATAACATCATTGCCACCTTAAAGTGCTTAGTCAAAAAATATGGAACTGGAAACTGGTTTGGTTTAGAAAGTAAGACGAGAAATATTAAACTTTAAAATGAGAATATAGTGACAATCTTCGTATTAACTTGGGAACTTTTCGCCACCTTTTTATGCTGCAAACCTAAGGGGATAGTGTTACATGATCCCTGAAACTATTTTTAACAAATGTTTTTATTCAGTATAAAATAAAAATAAAAAACAGTAAAAACCGAATATGTAGTATGTCAATTATATTGGTTTATTTCTCAAAAATGAATATTTACATATCAGAAAAATATGAACTCTACTTTAACGACAATTCTAATTTTCAAAATGTATGTATCCGTTAATGGAAAACATAAAAAAACACTGTCAACATTTTATGTTTATTACATTTTCTTTGAAATCTCATAACACCGTTATGATATTAAACATAAATTTTATCACAATTTTTATTAGTAAATTTTACTATTCTCATAAAATCAATTTTATTCAATTACATTTAATTACGAATTGGAATTTGTATTGTTAAATAATTGTATATCATTTCCAGGTTTGTATATGGCAGGTTAAAGGTATAATTTTTCAATAGAAACCGATTCAATCGTTCCCACATAAATACCTTTTATAATATTGTAGTGTACTATAAAAATTATTGTTTATCAAATGCTGTGCGTATCCAATAAAATCGACAAAAATAGTTTCCCTTTGTAGGTCATATGTTATATCGTAATTCGACTAATCTGCGTGAACGCGCGGTATAGTGTAATAAAAATAGTTGTTTTTTTCCACATTCAAATTATATTATTTTTGGGATCCAAACATTTTGTGAGTTTTTTCCATATTCCGAATCGAAATTAATTAATGCACATCTCGAAAGTGTTAGACCATTTATATGCTCTAAACTGTTGGATAGCTCTGCGTGATCTTCTGCACGCGGAGCACACAGGATGCCATGCACATAAATATGTCTATCCAGGTCAGAAAAAATTAATTGATTTCGAAAGGCAAATTTTCCTAATCTTCTGCTATCACCGTGTATGTGCTCGAGCGCCTGATCAATAAAAACGTTAAACAAAATTATAAATTCAAGTGTGTGTTTGTGTGCGTTTATATATATATGCGAGTGCGACTATTAAATTGCTATATGATATCTGATAGGGTGTGCTGTCAATAGAATAGATCTGCGCTGTGCGTATCTTTTGTGTTGAGATTCCGCGGTGAATAATTGGTAATAGACGATGTAGCAATTATCAATTTTGTGGGTCGTGTGCGCGAACGACCACACAGGTTGCCGGGTTTAAACATTTTATATTGAAAATGTAGATCGCTTCAGCAACATGCAGCAGCATCCCTTTGGATGCATACGCGCGCGTCGAATGACGTATACATTCTGAGATTACCGCTCACCAGATCCAAGGGATCCCCTGCTGTGCCGTACAAATCTCGAAACATGGTCACAGATCGTGTAAATATATCAGCCCGAGGAATCGGACACTTGAAAAAAATGGTGTGCTCGCGCAAATGTTTAATCGTCGCTGTGACGCTTTATGGGTATTCTTTCTGAGCATATTCATGTGTTTTTCGAAATTGGTGCATTAAAACCAACCGTTATGCCACAAACTTGTCGTCTGAATTCCAGACAACACTGTTTTTTTTAACGAATACACACAGAGAACGAAAGATCAAGAGATCGTCTTCTAATTCCCTGCGCGTGATAAATTAAACACATTAAATGTGATCTGATCAGTTCTTAAGCGGGCTCCATTTCAATGTATAAGCTATATACATACAAAATTTTTATATACATATCGAGTGGATAAAATTTGACCGTGTATCATATTATGTTAATGCTCGTAATCGCCATTCGGACGGTTACACACAAAAAATGCTGCCCGATTAAAAATTAAAATTAAAGACGACAGAATTTCAAAATTATTGTATCGCATGGATATAATTTAAGTTTTTTTTTGTTCGTTAGTTGGTTGTTGTGATGATATTTTGTGTATATACAAGCAAAATGAATAGAATATACAAGAAAACTGAAAACCATATTATGTATATATTATCAGATTACATTTTGACCATTTGTTTTATATATGCTATAATGCTAAGAGGTTATATGATAAAATATCATTACGGTGTGCGCGCTGAGATGAATTTAATTATGATGTATACAAGAAATGATAGAGTATATAGTGGTAGAGGTGCACGAGTGTGTGAACCTGTTTTTGTTGCCACTCCACAGAGCGACTGAATATATACAATATATAAAAAAGGTGATAAAGATAAATATGTCACCGGGCGCGTGATCTATGCATAGCACTTGTCGGATATGTAATTAAGATGATCGTTATGGTGTTTTGTTGAGATTTTGATGCTGTGGGTCGAGCACATTGCCATGAGTATCGTCGTCGCGACGAACTGTTTATTCAAATTAGGTGATTTGGTTGTGGCGCACATGTATGGCAAGGTCGTAATTATACGCAAATTACACACAGACTCTTAAATTACGGCTACGCTGCTCAATGGAATGTGCGACCAGATTCCCAGGAAACGTTTGTGGAAGATGCTGATATGAATGGTGTATGCAAATTAAATTCGTGTAATTTTGCTAACGAGACTTTAAATAATACAGCTTAAGAGCCGGATGTGTTTTATGTCATGTGGATCATATGAAAAAAACAAAAGACATTCAAGCGACGAACCGATTACATTTAATTTGTATATTGTAATACCAATAACAAAAATATTGCAGATACTTACTGTAACAAATGACTCTGTATCAATATAACTGACTGAAAATTGCAGATGTGGGTGTATTCTAACATACATTCATACTCACAAAGTACAATATATCGTATGTATCGTATTTAATATGACATCAATCGCAGGTGTCTTATCTTTATGTATTATATACTTTAAACGAAAATGTATATATTTAAATCCCATTTAGTACTCAAATTCCGCCAGATACAAAGTATAATTTTATGTAATATTATTAATACAAATGACAGCTTCGGAAAGAAGTAACATATGCTCATATAGACACACACAAACACAAAGTTTAACATCCAACAGAACAAATACTCTTCCAACAAACGATAAGTACACGATGAAAAATCACATCGATATAGAAGAGACAAGTTCCTTTTTCATTTTCTAAAAGGCCTGCGCGTGTTTTATGGTAACACACATGTGAATATACATTATAAATACATACATATAAAATATACCCGGTCATTTTGTATACGCACATACTAAGAGGCTGAGCAGCAGCAAAGTGTTCGTGGAACAATGAAAAATTAGATTTAATTGAAAGGTTATATAAAATGTATAGTGGCATATAGTGGATTTTATATAATGTATATGGCGTGTGTTATACGAGAACGCGGAGGGCGTTATACAAACAAATGCAAGTTTATTCGTGTGTGTTTGTGTGTGTGTGTGTGTGTGTGTTAAATGTATAATCTCTTATATTTTATTACATATTAAATAAAATGCATAAATGCGTTACACTCACACATATATATATATATAATAAGTGAGCACCGCTCGTATAAGTTCCTTTGATTTATGGGGCATTCATTTACAATTCTGCTGTGCAAGATAAATAATCGAATTATATACTTGTGGAATTGGTTCATTGACGTAGGTTTTGTATGATGGATTTAATATCGCTGAAAATAGATTATTTTCATGTATGTAACTTTTATCTTTGTAAATGGAATACATTTTTTTAAAATAAAGTTTACATCGTCGTTCGTCGTTTTCGGGGAACTGTTTTGTGGGGAATTGTCGTTTTCGGGGAGTTAAATGTTTGTTCAGATAGATGCAGAGAAAAACCATAGCCGAGAGAGATGAACAAAATGTTGTTTAGAGATATTTAATTTTTTATTAATATTAATTTAATTTAATATTAATTTTATTAATTATAATTTTGTTTTTTTTAGTATAAAACCTGTAAGGTTAATTTGTCAGTTTGTCCTTTCGAACCAGAGGCAAGTCTCAATTTTACGTTGCATTTAACATCTGGATAAATAAAATAAAAGATTGGCTTATACAGCAAACCTTTAGCTAGCAGATCACAAAACGGAGGCAGTAATAGTAAATAAACTTGAGCGGATAAACATTCGAGTCGGAGATCAGACAATAGAGTCGAAAGTGAAATACCTGGGAGATATGCTAATGTTTGCCAAACATTGGAGAATCAGGATACGCTAGGAAACTCATGTTTTGTTGTAAGCTGAATCCGTTTGTGGAGGAGCGTTTATTTACATCAATATTTAAAAGAGCATTAACAATATCTTGCATGCTGAATTGAACGGAACCTACGTCAACGGTAT
>JANSTU010050390.1:0-21633 GCA_027564075.1 Bolitophila hybrida
ATTTATGCTATAAAGCAGGTGTACGCCGTGAATTGAGACTATACAATCATATAGATATACTTTTTGACGTACAAGCCTAGTTAATTACTTTGCAATAATTATTGTATCTTGTATATATACGGTTGTGTTTTATGTGCCCCCGAAATATATCTTTAATAATTGCGAATATATTTATGGAAACGATTTGTGTAAGGACAGGGCGGCAGTGGGTGGTGGCGGGGAAACCTTTCAAGTGCTTTTCGTTTTATTGTTTTCTGTATATGTGCTGCGCTTTCTGGAGGGTAGACAGAAATGATGCGGTTTGATTTTGGGAATACAAAACGGAAGAGACGAAAAGATGAGAGCTCCTGACTAATTGGAAATGCTTCGTATGGATTGGGAGGTTGAATGTTTTGTGAGAATCACTTTGGAATTTATTAATACCATTTTCAAAATGAAATTATATATATATATATATATATATATTGGTTGAGGTCGTTTTTGGCATATATTGAATTGCGACTGATGAAAACATAAGATGAACTCTGTATATTTTTAATCCATTATACTCCCTTTCAAATATATATGCGAGCATAAATATTATTATATTTGTACTATGCGCAAAATAAAATCCATAAACCATACAAATGTGTACGTTAATTTTCCTGAAAACTTGAGCCACACACGGCTGTCGGTTGATGTATATATATATATATGTATATTTAAATATAAATATATAGTACAATTGTACATATATGTGGGGTTGGGGAAGTTATAATTTTGTGTATATATTTATACATATATTTGAGCGCCACACACACATACCCCCGTGGCGATCTTGTTTCGACCGCCAAGTAAAATTGCTAAGCAACCCGAGTTCATTTTACATCAAAAGATAGAAAAGGGTTTGAGAACAGGTCCGCATATGAATATTGGATGAATGTGTTGTATGCTTTCTATATATGTATATATATATATATATGTGAGAAGGGGTGGTTTGAGCATGCGGCGATATAGATGCGGGATATATTACCGCGCACTCTCGTTCGCGTTTTATATATATATATATATATATATATGTCCGCGTACATGTATATTTATATAAATATTCGAGTTACTTTAAAATGGTCGTTGGGGTGTGTGTATATATGATGTATACATATATTACCATTATCCCGCATTTCTCGTCACCCACCCCCGCACTGGATCAGATACCGGTTACTCTGTCCGTGGCTGATTTGGCCTAAAACGAATATATATTCTATAGACGGTATTTGGTATGACTTCATTTACAAAATCCCATTCAACGCAGGGTTCAGAAAAGTGGAATATAATTCTGAGAGCTCACCACCGGAATCGGATATCTGGTTGTCAAAAAGAATAATAAGCTAGAATCATATTCGTTTGAACTTTTCAAAATGATTTCATTTACTCTGTCCACACAGAAGAGTTTGCATATACTTTTGTGCACAGCGATATATAAGTTCGATTGCCAAACACTTTTCAATCTCAAATTTCTCAAATTCAATTAAACACCAACCAACAAAGTTACAATATACGACCATCCCCTCAAAAACTATCAACTGGTAACTTATATATATATATATATATATATATAAATATAGTAGTAGCAAACGGTCGCTACTGTGTATATTATTGTTTGTTATCTCTTCGATACACAAACTCTATATTATTTGTATTGTCTGTAACTATGGGTATAGTGCGATGAATTTGTGTCCATCGCTGGTCGAGCTCTGCCCCAACCATCGATGCTGGATGTACACACAAACTTTGGCTGCTCACGCGTGGACCCCCAGCGGTGTGTTTAAACTTAAACTGGACAACCGACCACAGAGCATTGTCTCTGTGTGTGATCGTACACATCAGCTTTATAATATATATATATATATATATATATATATGAATATATGTGGGTATGCTCTGGACAGTTTCGAGTACGGTGACTGGCAAAAGTGGCGAGAGGGAAGCTTTTAAAGAAGAAGGGTGCTTATAAAGTATATACTGGGCCAGAAACACGCTTAGAATCAGAATGAGCATCAAACAACCGTGTACCACTTCATAATGGAAAATGAATGAAGCTGCTTTTGGCCGGGGCATGATGATGCGGGCGTTTACCATCAGGTAAGTCTATACATTATATAGTGTTGATAGTAGTACATTTCATATGAAAATTACATTTTCGAAATATACATGGCATTGAAATAAGAAGCTAAAAATGCAGTTCTATTTTTATCTTATTTCCAACCCTCAATTGTTTTTATTATCGCCGTTGCATATATATAAGTTTAACCCCTTTTCTATTACCGTCAAAAATAAATACCCAGCTACCAAACATTTTCGGGGCAACTTTTCACCACCAAATGCATTTAAAATACATTTTTATTGCAAGCACACACACCCCGTGCGCCAGACATCATTTACCCGAGCTTGCGTTTTGCATGTACACGAAATAACTTGTATGAAGGTAGGTACATATCGCCACTATCGCCGAAACTCATCTATTAATTTGCAATTGCATGTTCGGTATCTCTGTGTATACGTTTTGCGGGGGTCGAGCGTGTGTGCGGTGCTCTATATGTCTGAGCCGTTGCTTTTACCTGTGCCAGCGACCAGTGTTTTATGTGTTATACATTATAATATTAAGGGGTGATAAGTAAAATACAGCATATGACTCGACTATATGTCATAAATACATAAAAATTGCATACAATTTCAACATTTTGCCGAACGACAACGACGATATTTCAGAAATTTTAATTTAGCTCGTTTATATGCATTCGATAATTTCCTTGACCCCACAAGAAAATAATAAGAAATAAAGATTGTCGTATGCGATTAAACTATGGTGTGTGGTGCTAAATACCTTATACCAACACAGCCTGAGTCATACAAACAAAGTAGACGATGGATTTAGCCAAACAAAATTATATGTGCCGAAATCAACTAAAATCACAGACTTTTAGAACCAGTCCAAACTAGGAAAGCAAATTCAATGAATTCTCGCTTAGAATCCATAGAAGACTACAAAAACATTACAATGAATCTTAAACAGAAAATTACTATACAATTTCGGGATGTGATTTTTTTTAGATAACTTGGTTTTGTACTACGCTAGTATTATATAAATGTATACAAGTCCGCACTAAGCAAACCGGAGTATATTGACAGATTGACAAGCTGATATAAGTTGGTCAGTGGATTTTTTAATAACATTTTCTAGTTTTTATGAATTTCTCTTTTATGTATTTTTTGTAGTTTGTTAAAGACGCCAATATAAAGTTCAATAGAAATGCAGTAAAACAGTACGAGCAAATTGAGGATGAAGCTGTGAACTTTTATATTGATTAAAAAACAAATTCATTCAAAAAAGGTAGTAACAAGGTTAGTGTAATTGTGTAATAAATAAATCATATTGTGCACGCTTTATTATTGTTACACATGAAAAAAAAATACAGACTCCAAAAACCTACTATAAAAATAGTCCATATTAATGAAATTTATGAGTGCGGGACTCATTTGACGTTTCTAAATGTGTATTCACGACTGCAGCAATAAATTATATAGACGTTCGTGCCTGTGCGTGAATTGAACATATAGCATCTAAAAATATCAGTTAAATCCCTCGATGCGTTAAGCACGTCTTAAGATGTCGCGTACATATAGAGAGATGCGCGCGCACGTGATATATCAGTTGTTCGAGTGTGCATGCATAAATATTGATATATTATCGTCATCTAAGTCTATAAATGTGTATAATATAATCCGTAAGTTCTTTGTATGCGCATATGTTATATTTTCCAAATAATCTACAATTGCATGTTGTTTATTGCAGTTTTTTTTTTTTAATGTATATAGATTCACTGCGGAAGATATGACCGTTGCTGTTAATTAGGAATTAAAATACAACGTTTCGTACATAAAAAGGGAAATAAAAGGAACAACTAATATTAATTACTTTTTCGTTATGTTTTGCCGAGCACTGCGAGTGCCGGCACCGGTGCTGGGTAAAACTAAATGAAATGGCATAATTTTCGGCTGTTCCCTCTGCGTGCTATCTATAAATAGTATATAACTAAAGATTGTTATAAAAATTATACCGTATTAATTATGAAATTGTTTTGTATATATATAACTCATATTACACTCAATAACCCTTTTTTCGTGAATGCTCACATGTCTTAGTCAAAAGCTAATAACTGACATAAATAAACAGAAATACCGAAAATAAACACATCAATAAATCTTGTAACAATCTATTTACACTATCATTTTCCCCCCTAATATGCCGGTAACACACCGTTTACGAGTATTATATGTCTATATTTAAATTCGATATATATCCGAACAAAAAAAAACAAACCTTTAAATATGACATAAATATAGCCCCGAATCAACAAAGGATTGCGATGAGAGCAAAGTTATTCTCGTATACACACACACTCTCTGCTAAGTGCTAAGTAAACTTTTCCTCTTGCAAATGGTTTTATCTGGTGTGCAAAACAATGTTTGAGGAAAATCCGCATGGAAATGCGCGCGGATACAAAATTTCAGTAAAAGGAAAATCACTGCGAAATGATCGGATCTACATGGCGAATTACATGCGGCAAATTTGCAATATTGGAATTTGGTAGAAATTTAAGACGATTTTTACACTTGAATAAGATGCCAGAGCTTTCGAACATTTTTTACTGATATATATATATATACAGTATATTGAATGGAAATGCCGTGAAGCTTAAGGGTTGCATGACTGGCGTACGCACGTTTACAATCAATTCAATATACAGGCAACTTTCTTACAAAACATATATAGAAGGGTCGTCGTCTCCAGCACGTCTTAGAGGGTGCGCACACTTTCATGAATGCTGTGGTGTCGCGGGGTTGTGGCAGAATCAACAAGCTCCTTGTGTGCGAGGGGTAGGTTTTTCGGTGTCTTTTTTTTGTTACAAGATTCGATTTGTATATAACATTGAGAACATAGATTACGCGCCCGCACTCGAACTTTGGCTGCGAGAAGTTTGTAAAGGAATAACAGTAAACATCAATCAACAAGATGATATGTTTTATTTGAAATTATAGGTTTAAGATTGTATAATACGATATATTTGTATTTAAAATAAATTAATTTAAATATAAAAAAGACATAAATAGATTGTCTGTAGAACCGGATTCAATTCAATTATAAATCGCGCGGTAGGATAAAACTGTTCCTTTCAATTTAATTGGAAGTTTAAACCACACATGTTGAACACTCACAATGTACGGTCTCGAGAGTTTTTTTTTCTGTTTTTTTTTTTATATTCAAATTAAATTTCTTTTAAAAATCTGCATGCCTACAAATAACGAACATAAATCTTCGCACCAGCGAGACACTTTTCTTGGAAAATATCTGCGCGCGCACGCATCTTCAATTAAAGTCAGAAAAGTTATGATGCACAGCGATCTCGGTGCAGTAGCAAACGATGCAGTTTAAGCCATGTGAGATGCACAAATTTTACGATGCATATCTCGACATAGATTTTTTGGTGCGTGTATATTAGTACATATTCTATAGATAGGAATAAAGTTGTTAGTTTATAATTTTGACAGTTTTTACTGTTATATTGATTTCCGCTTGGTTAGGGAGTACACATGGGCTTAAATATAACAACAACGATTGAATGTGATAGTGTTATCAAAAAATGCAGCCGTTCGAGAATAACATGAGTTTGTCGCAATCAGACAAAGACCGGAAATGGCGACAAACGACAATACTACCAACGGATTTGTTAAACAAAAATTCTGCAGCGAACTCGAGTCAATACACTCTCTACAAAATACTATATGTAGTAACATACACATTTATATTATTACCAAATGGCTCGCACAGAGGAAACTAAACCCGATAGCGTTATATATGTATATACGCTGAGATTGTTTATTATTATTTAAAAATTATTAATTTTCAAACAAACGCTTCTCTCGTCTATATAAAATCATTAATTATTCGTAATCCAATTAGGGGGAAACAATTCATCATTGAGTAATTTTACTTGACGCCATTGCTGCCGATGAAAGTGTGTTTACCTTGAATCGACAACACTTGTTATGGCTGCTTTAATCGTCTTACAATTTCTATTGTATATACTACGACAATTTCAGTCCTTCTTCTTGTGCATCTGACGAGGTAACTGTATGTACTTATTCTAAGCGCACGCTATGGGTGTATTTGCCAGTGGGTGAGAAAAGTGGGGATCGGAGCGTCTTGTCTTTTCGCCTTGGAAAATTAGTTTTCTGTTTACATAATGTCCATGCATGCCTAATTTGTCCGTATATTTTTTTCTAGAATACTGTTCGGCTGCGGTGACATATTGCATGGGGTTTTGTATACAGGTGCAAATAAATCCAACATAATTTAAAAGCTTATCGCAAAATCGGTTTTCAAGTTTGTTAGGGGGTAAGAGTTAATGCACCGCACAGGCATTACCATATTTTCAGTGATTTGTGAATGTAGATATTTTGCATATTTCCGGAAATATTTGCGATTATACGACCTTATACAGCCCCGCAAGTTTATGAGCTGGTATATATATAAATTTACTGCATTTCAATGTATTTTCGATGGGTGGTAGGGACAATTTATAAATGCAGTCGACTTACCTCTTTGTCCTTGGCCGCGCATTCGTCGCTCAGCGACCGGGCACTGCCATTATTATTGTTATAACTAGCGTGATCAATGGCCAGATCCTTGTCCGGCGTTGAACGACGACTATTGTGATTGTGCTGCTCCATTTTGTTCTCATTGATTTCGTCGATTTTATTGTTGTTTATTGATTTACTATTATTTAACAAATGCGCTGCACTGCATTCGTCTGCGGGATGAGGTGACGCTGCGGCGATGCCGTTCTGTTGTGTCTGCTGCTTGGGCGTCGTTGATGTGGACGTCAGCTGTTCCTTTAATGTACTTACTTCCTTTTCTGCGAGGGTAGCTCTCTGGAAAAAAAGGAAAAAATCATTATTAGTAAATTTCACTTTTAAAAAAAAAATACGAAAGTTTTAGTTAAAATTTAATGACAAACTAAAGATAAATAAAATGTGCGGCAAAACACAGATTAAAAGTCACTAATAGCCAATTATAAAGAATATATTTTGTATACGATGAGACGACAATTCCACATATGCATTGCATACATACATGTGTGTGTGTGTGTGTTGTGCGCAATTAATTAGATATAAAATCTTGTGGCATATTAATAATTCTGTATAAATATACGCTCTTCTAAGAAGTCGGGCACCCTTCGGTTTAGAGTGCGTATATTTATATATTCAGCTCCTGCACATGCGTCATCTATAAACAAATTATTCGCTTTCATTGCTGAATGCTGATACTTGCGTGGATGGGCTTCTGTGGGTGGTATATCGCGGGGTGGCGTACTTTCCGCTTATACCAAGAGAATCGTTCAAGAGATTCTGATTAAGCAAAAACCTTCAAATTAGTCGTCTATAAGTCTAAAATCGATGAGCCTAAGGGTTTTGTCAAAGGGGTGAGTATTTAGTGGGGGGGGGGCACATGGATTGGAAAAAGCTGGGCTTCACTGTGTGTGTGTGCGCATTTATACAGAGACATGAAAAATCTATGTGATCAGATGTGAGATGGGATGGTGGTTCGGCGAGAACGGCAATCCTATAATTTTAAATATGTATATATATATATAATATATATGTTGTGTATAATGTATCTATTGAACGAATCCTGCCTTCGCCGTCTTTAGCATGCGGGCTACCCAAACCCCATTGCGAGCGCCCATCTATAAATTCAACATTCAGAAAAGGGTATAGCTCTTAGTTAATTAACAAGCAGCCCCCAAAACTCAACCCAATATATATATATCTATATAAATATATATTTATATGTGTATTTGATGTGTGTGTGTGTCTGCATGCGTATTTAGGGTGTCTCACTCAATGCCTTGATTATTTTGCTTCATTAAGTCTTGTTATAGATTGGTTTTTCATTCAACTTAAAGATGTCGTTACATTTGTAATATTTGACAGGGCGCGTCGGGATTAGGATTTTAACTTTTTGTTAGTAGGTATTTCGGTATTTAAAATTTGTAAGTATTATACAGTTAAATATTTAAACCTTTAAAGGATTCGTTTTGTCATAGCAATGAGGTTGAGGTTTTATAATAGCAAAGGCGTGATTTCTATATTTTTAAACAAATTTAAGAGCCATTTAATATGTTTCGATTTTGAGTAATATTAAATGTTTAATTTGTAGCCTATTCAAATCACCCAAATACGTCAATGCACATTCTAGAAGCAGAAATAAACTATATATAGTCAACGACTGGATAATTTAATCAACTCCCTCGCAACTTGAGATATTCTTGATTCACACCCGCAAGATTGTTTGCTCTCTACCACACATTTTCACGCACCACCACCTACGATATCGTTTGTGCGCCACCACAACCGCAATCTTTGTACCGCTGAAAATTCAAAACACACACACACATGCATGTACAAACATATATTTTAATAAGCCCTTCGCAATCAATCAATAGCACTTAAGCATAACGGAGACGTGACGTGTGAATGTGGTTGGAGATGCTTTAAATTCGAAATAACAATGCACACAATGTACTCAATGCTCGTATTCTATGATTATATACGAAAGACAATCGCAGCGATGTTTTCGAGCAAGGAGCATTTGAAAAGCTTTCAGACTGACGACCTGAAATATACTGTCAGGTCTTACTTAATATTACACTTACTATTGTTGTTTTTCTTTTATAAAATGTAACATAATCGAATTAACAATATCGTCGTTCACAAAAAAGCATCTATTGCCCACAATCACCATAAAAATGCTGCGCAATATTGATTTGATACAATAATAATCTAATGAATAGATGCCTTTTGTACTGCGTATAGAGCGAGTCTTAAAAAGATTAAATAAAAATAATAATATATGCATTTATAAGGGCGAGAATTATTATTCTATATATTCATAAAGAAGCCGGAAATTCAGATATAATATGAATGACACCGATTGTTTGGTATATATTATAATGAACGATGGTTATAAGCGTACCTCCTACATATACATAAATAAATCGAGTTAGAATGAAAACAAAAAAAAACATAGCCGGAAATGATTTTTAATTTTTTTTTTAATATTTTCGCATGCATGAACTGTCAATCATAAAAAATATACTATTTGAAACAATTGTCCAATTTTGTTTTTTTCTTTGTAACTTAGACACTGTTGCATATGATGGCAAGAATAAGTATTATAGCCTTTCGACTTATACGACGTATATACCAAAGAAACGACGTATATGACTGTATATAGCTCTCTGACGCTCTCCTTTATATATACATTTTGATCTGCGTGGGAATTTTAGCATTTGAATGGTTTAATTTAAATGTAAATAGATTTTGATGACAAAAATTCACGTTGTGCTGCTATTCAAATCAATTTTGATTGTTTCGGTTCGCCATAATATATAAGATACGATATGGATCTGCATAATAATGTGAATTGTGCGAGATACTTGGATAATAATACTTTTATAATTTTGTTTGCGCAGCGCCCTTTTGAAGAATAGGATATAATAAAAGTTTAATTTAAATTATATAACGGAACTTAAAGAAATTGTAAAATATAATATATTTATTGTTACAAAAATGAAGAATAAATATTTTGTCGTCCGTCGTATGATGCACACAATTTATTGGCAAGTTAAATAGGTTAAAGTCGTTGACTCGCTCGCAGCGCCGTTTTTAATAATAATTATTAACACTCTGTGATCGGACTCCGTCTTCGTGTTCAGATAAAGGTTTATCACTAAGTATGATTTAATTATTATAATTATAAAAAAATGGACAAACTGTGAAATGTACAATAACAAAAGATTTTACACACACATGTGTAAACTTATCACTATTCGATATTCCATTTTAACGAAACAAACATACAATACTATATCTATGAATACATATATACGTTATTTGATAATACATTTTATATAAGTATTATATTATATAGATTGTAGTGGTTTTTGAACGGATATCCTTTGAAATGAGTAATTCGGAGATGTTGACACCAGATGGCCATGAAATGAGCTATATACTCTTCATCTCGACAGTTCACATATAGTGGATTTTATGTTGGTTCTGAGCACTGTCTCGTGACGGATTATTAATTGAAATGTCTGAACAATGAACCTACACACAAATAAACGTCGATCACGCGCTCAGCTCATTTCTATAGCAGTTTTTCGTTTGGTATTTATTATATTGTTCACTTTTTCGATGCATAATTCAACAATATATATATATATATGTAGTTCTATTTGAAACTTTGAATATTATTGGCAACATTTTGCTATTGAGTCTTTAGCATAAATATGGGTAATCACACGCAGAGAGGAGCACTGATGGTGTCCGCAGCACGTACACGCAAGGTAAAAGGCAAGTTTAGGGACCAGCCAAAACCAGTGTAAATTTATCAGAATTAGTTTTCCCCAAATGCGAAACCCCTATTTATGTATATATATATATATATATATGGCATGCGTGCACAATGCTTCTGGACCAAAGACGGCATTTGCGACACAGCGACGACGACTTTCGAAATCCTAAAAAAGGGTTGAGTGTGCTCACACAGCACAGAGTGACTGCTATATATAGATATAGGATATTTAATGTATATACAGCTGCAGCAGCTCTTCTGTTTTAAAATAAGGGTTGGCAATCGCTAATTAGGTATCAAAGGGTAGGCGATAAAACACCACACCGCGTGTATATACCATATATATATATATTTTTAGCTATATAGTGTTACAATTCAAATGCGAGATTTATATAAATATATTCTATGTATATGCATATATATTTTTGTAGAGTATATTTAACGTATGGGCGCACGTATGTATGTGTTAGGGGTTTTACATCAATGCGTTCAGAGATATTAAGGGCAGCGCGCGCACGGTGGTTGTCCGAGGCTCAGTGCTTGCTTTCATATATGTTATATATAAATGTTTGAAATGAAAGAAGTCGGGCAGCCAGCCGGTGCGCAGGAAGCCCTCTTAGCTTGGATCTGTACGATAATGGTCAGGTCTCTTTATAGAAGGGTTTGTTTTTCAGAGAAAAGCTACTATTTAAAAAAGTATAAGGGTTTCGTGTCGAATGTGTTATGTATACTATTGGTATATGTTTTTGTGAGTGGACCATGCTTTTTGGATAATTACGATACGGTTTGAATATGGTGTGGGTGGATCGTCTCTGTTTTTGTGAGCACAATGTGTACTTAGGAAAAGGAATCAATATGTATTTGAGTTTTGCTTGTGCGAATTGTATATGAGTTTATTAGGACTAATTAAATATGGCCATTTTCACAGGGGTGTGCATATGGATTTATATAATGAGAGGGAAGGGTTAAAAAATAGTTAAACACATGGTTTTTTTTTGATATAAAAGTCCCATTGGTCAGTGGCAGATATTCTTGTGGTTTACAATAATTTACATTAAACGAATATTGCATTTATAAAGTACTCTCATTTATATATGTGTATTAATATATATCGTTTGTAATGTATATAGAACTTGATCTGGTAAAACCACATCAAAAGCATTGCATCGCGCTGAGAACAGCAGCTACATATATAATCAAAAAAACAGACGTTCGTTGAAATGTACGGCCATAAATAATATTATGCAAATATTAGACATTAAAATAATTTCCCATCCTCATCCCTCGTTGGTTTCATTTTTAAGCAGTCGTCAGCACATATACACACACACACACACAAATTTATTTGTATGTATATGTGTACAAATATGGCGAATTTAAAGCTATCATACAAAACAGAAGAGTAAACTCACTCACTATAAGCACACATACATATGCATATAATATAATATAGTATATTCGATCTGCGCGAGCTTAAAGGGTGAGAACAGGGTGGCTTTCGCAGCGCTGAGAAACGACGACGCATCGTATTGTACAATGTACACACACATATTACATACGTGTTGTATGTGTTTTTGTGTGGGTTTGCCACAGAGAACATTTTATTATTCAGGACAACGACGCCAGCACAGACAACCATCATGTTCTTCTACCTGCCCAATCCACTCGCGCACTCTTATATAGGGTGCGCGAGTAACATGCAAATATATCTATACAATTTATACACTTTATTTTTGTTTTTTTGATTGATATCAACCACCCTGGCACATGATATCATATTATTACTCAAAAGCACACATTTACAGATAGGAATTCGTGTCACAGATATAGAGAAAATAACATATTTCTGGAAATTGCTTCCATTTAGGATTAAAAGTAAGGAAGAGAAAATTGTATTTTTAAATGAGAGACATTTGGTGAAATAGTTACGATATTTTCCTTAGATCTAAATTCGTTATAAATCCGTTTTTCGATAATTTTGATCAATCAGCATAACAAATTTTTTAATAGAATACATTTAAATCCTGGTACACTAGAATGAATATCCAATTTCGGCAGGTACACACACTATCGATATAAAAAGCAAACACGCACTAGACTTGTTAATA
Organism: Bolitophila hybrida; assembly: GCA_027564075.1. Lineage (NCBI taxonomy): Eukaryota > Metazoa > Arthropoda > Insecta > Diptera > Mycetophilidae > Bolitophila > Bolitophila hybrida. The sequence continues at coordinate 12,568 of JANSTU010050390.1, forward strand.
TTATACGTTTACGTTTTAATTTTTAATCTACACTCTTCTCTTTATTCTTGTTGGAAACAAACCGAATTAAAATAATGTATCCTTTTGTCTATGTTCGTTTGTTTCTCGCACAAGTCCATATATATTTGGCCTAACGGTATCGATGGTATATGTGAAGTTGACATTTCTATGTCAAAATCCATACAAATAATTTTCGGGCGCAATGAAATATGCGTGATCCACAGAACATCTCGACAAGCGCATATATTTGTTGGTTGCGGAGATGCATGTTATTTTGACTTAAAAACCGGGCGCTTTAGAATTTCGGCTTCACGTACACCATCGATACCGTTAGGCCAAATATATTATATTTTGCGAGGAACAAACAAACATAACGAAAGTAGAAAGATTGACATTATTTTAATTCGGTTTGTTTTCAACAGCCTAAGAGAGAAGATTAAAAATTATAAGAATTATAAAAATAAAGATCAATAGTATAATGTCTAAATGTAAAGTATTAACAAGTGGAAAGTGTAGTGTAATTTAGTTTGGGTTGAATTCGAAATAGGTAAAAAATATTTATTTCGAATTCAATATTAGGACACATATATACGTTATTTATAGGTACATTATTTCTCCAATTACGTCGATCACATATTTTTGGCAGACTACTTATGCTGCCTGGGATAGATACTGATAGATAGATAGATAGATAGATAGATAGATACGCAATTTCTACTGTATTTTCAGAGTGCGTTCGAGCCGCATGATAATTCAACTGGTGTCTGTTATTCAATATAGTGGAAAATCGGTTGCATATTAAACGCGCTTACAGCAGCATTGCGCGCGGCCGCATCATGCGGTATTCCACACTTTTATATATATATACAATTCTATGTATATACATGCGAAATGCGTGTACACACATTTAGTGTTTGAATATTTTCAAGGGAATGTATGTATGTGTGTGTGAAAAACAAACACTTGCTGGCTTTTTAGCTGTTGTCTATACATTTATATGTTTGTTAACATGCATTTGCTGGTGAAAATGAATAAACGCGGTAAAATTGTACTTTTTTTGTATTTAGAAAAAAAATGCCAATTCAAATAAATTATTATTATTTAGATGGACATTGAGTTATTCAGAACGTATGTGAAAGTAGAGTTGTCATCTGCTGAAATTTATATAAATACATTTTCTGTGCAAAAAAATGTATCTGTCCTGAGGTAACAGATATGATAATCTCACACAGCCAGCAGGTTACAAAAGGGTGCCATACACGTACACAACAGAAACACACAGACAAAACAAAAGCCATTACGATCCCGTGCACGTCTCCGGCCACAAATTCAGGTGTATATACCATAATATAAAAAAAAAAACACACACACACACACCAAGGGAATGGAGAGTTGTCAGCCAGGTCGGAATTAAAAATCAAAATATATCACCTAAGCTTATATATTTGAAATCATTTTCGTGCTGCATCTATGCCACCACATATTTAAGCCCCGGTCGGATTACACAATCTAAAGTCATTTGCAATAGATCGGGAAAAAATATAAAACACATTTTTCACTCTGCGCTTGTATATATATGAGTGGATATCAAAATATATCGGTTAAATGGCTTGAACATTGAATATTGCCAACTTTCCGAAGGGGGTGGCGGTGGTTGGGATGCGCGCTCGGCAATGCGGTGGCGGGCTAATGCTTTTTATGGCCTCAACGCGCTCGCGAACATTGAATTTGCATGTGGCGGCGAATATTGTTTTTCGCTGCTTCTGATGGTGCTGTTGTTGTTGTTATGTGTTATGTTCAATTTTCTTTTTTTTAATAAACGATGTATTCGATCATAAATTCATAAATGTATCGGGGCTGCCGTATATATACTACATATATGAACGAATGTGTATTAGAACGTCTTCTTTGTGGGCCTGCGCGCACGGTCGATTCGAGGGGTTGCATGAAAATAAGGGTATACATTTAATGTGCGTATTTATACACGCAAGGCAATTTTAAACACTGCCAGGTTTATCGTATTTTTTTTTGTTTAATTAGAATACCAGCAGATAATGCAGTCAAAGAATTTTAATGCGGTATTTCATGGATATTTATGTTCAAAATCCAATGTTCTAAAACAACATAAATATTCTTCAGAAATGAATCAATTGGAATATACCTCGATTCAATACACAGCATCAAAATTATATATGCATACATTTCATGCATTGATTTCGCATTCATTCATTCTCTGACGTATTCATTCATGTGTGCCCTTTGTTTTTAGAGAAAAAAAGATCTCGCACAATACATATTGCACGTAATAATGCTCTGGCGATGCGTGGGCATGAATAAGCGTATACTTTTTAATTTGCATTTAGCTGTCATTTTGAACTCGCGTGCGCTCGCGTGGCATTTAATATTATTTGGTATTATTATTGCAAAAGGAATATCGTCGCTTGTGCGTTGTTTTTGTTCGGCGATCAACGACATTTGAAGTTTAGCATTGTTATCGTTCAGTCGAATTATAATAAATGTATTTGAATGGTTCTATATATTTTCAGCCGCATGAAATCGGATATTTAACAGATTTGAAATATATATTTGTTTACCATCTATGTGAATTTTGATTAGAATTGGTAGTTCGTGCGGGGGCATTGAAAATTCATTGTCAGCTAATACCACACCTTTATACCAACAAATAATAATTCATTATCAAACAAGAGGGCGCGCACACTCATCATCCTTTTTCAATGAAAGAGAGGCACATCTCCATATAATACGTAAAACCTGATTTTTTTTAACTTTAACTATATTATACAAAATTTGTATATGAATGAATTACGTTTGCATTGTGTTCCCATAATAATGTATCGTATATCAAATCGCACACGCGCGTCTGACTTATTGCATTACACCGTACGGCGCATGCGCACTCACGCACAATATAAATTATAATGGCACATTAAATCAATATAATTACAGTCTGGCAGGCCGCTGTTATTATTATATATGCGCAAAGATATTTTGACAATATGTATACAAGATGTCGAAGGTAATCGTGAGTCTCTGTTACCAAAAAAATATTAGCATAAGTAATCTAAAAGACGCGCGTCTTTGCGTTGACAAGCCGATCGCATGCGCCGAGCTCCGATTCATTAATAAATTTCGGCTGCAAAGATCTCATATATACACTCTTGTATTTACAACAATGCTGCCCACGCCCGGCCACGATATAATATGAATGAATAACATTTGTCAGTTTTAAATTTATATCCGATTTGAGACAATAGCAAGGCGACGACGATGATGATGATCGAGAGAGTGCTCGTGTCAATTCAATTTTAAAATCTATCGAAATGGGTGCGGCTGCATATATTTTGTCTTCTGAGTCTGCAACTGCACCGACAGAAAACTTAATTATGCATTTTATAATTTATAAAGTCGAGCGCCCGGCGCGTTTCTTAATTATTTGCAGTGTTTTTTTTTTCACCCATTTGTATGCCTTTGAGTTTCCATTTAAAGACAAAAAAATCACGTCTTTATGAAAAATAAACTAGTTTTTTTAATAGATTTTTTTTAAAACGAAGCCGAATCTTAATTAAATCCAAGAATTCAATTAGTAATATACACATTTGGACTAAAACTCATTTGCTATATAATAAAGTGGACGACAGACGTTGAGTGAAAAGCAAATAAAAAATACATTGGGAAAAGAAATAATTTAGAAAGCGGATGAAATATACAATACAGGGTTAAGCTTATGAAGTATTACCAACTTCAGACCAAACCGCTTATCACAGCTGTATCTCAAATTTATACAAAATCAACAAATATCTTGTTTGTTCAATTGTTTTGCCCAAAAAAATTAAATCATAATTCAATTTAACTGACGAAATTTTGATAAACCTACATCCGGTATGAAGGACCATTACATACTCGTATAATACTATTGTTACTATCTGTGTTGTTGTACAGTCTAAGCGATTTGAAAACAGTATAATATTTTTATTTATCTAAATTGAATTTTATCCATTTCCGCGAATTTTCATAGATAATAAAAAAAAAAAAAAATAAACCATCAACCATAACCATCACTAGAGATTATTTATTCATTTAAATCATAACCACTACCGGTATAGTATAGCTATAATATAAAAAATAGACATATAGTTATATTTTCTACTGTGCTACAAGTTCTCGAAAGACAGCGAGAGAGCCAAGACATATTTATTTATTAGTTCAACACATAATCATATTTTTTCCTTCAATATCCACGCTCTCCCGCTCAATATAATGCAGTTTTTCTCTGCGACAACACATTGAAAGAATATACGAACATACGATATATACACAAACACCTTTCTTTGTGTGCACCATATATATACATATATTGCACAATTGTATATTGTATATAAATATATTACCAATATGCTCGCGGTCGCGCACGCGCACGCGTCTCAAGTATATATATACACAAGCTTTACTCTCGCACTCTCTTCGATATCGTAAAACGAGAGCGTATGTATGCTCTTCTTAGAAGCTTTTTTATTGTCAGAATCAATTCGAATCACAGCGCACTAAAATTACAGCGATCACGTTTCTTTTCAACGAAAGGCGACTGGTCCAATATCGATGGTAGAGGCGTTGCCAATAAATGATAGTGCTCCGCCCCATCGTGTTTGGCGTGAGTGTGTGTGAGTATATATATGTGTGTGTGTGTGTGTATGTATTGATGAGCGAGTATTTTTGCCTGATGTGCGTTAGTTGAGTTCGTTCGAGTATATTATATAAACATAGGGCCTCTGCCGCCCGATATCCCCACCAATATACAAGATAAAATTATTTATTTCTTATTATCCATACACAATCTATAAAATGTTCTCTCTTTACTCTTATTTTCTAGTGTACATCAGCTGCACATATATTATTCTTGTATATGCAATTTTACAGATATTTTGCTTTTTGTATATATGCAACGCAGTGCAGTACGATTATTGCGTTTTTAAATGTAATAAAAAAGGTATACTATATTAATTTTAAAAATAACACTAATATATAAATATGCTCTCTATTTATTATGGTAAACGCACTGTATCTCTCTATTGTATTTGCTCGCGCTCAAATTCTGGCACACGCCAGCTTCAGGTAGAGTGCTCATGAAAATGCCTCGCTCCACGGCACTTTATTATGTGTTCACTCTCAACTGCATATAATATGATAGAGTACATACATTCCATATATAAAACAGAAGTGCATACAGATACGCGCGGGGTATAATTGTTTAGCGCAAAATATGTATACACGTCCAATTGTGTGCGTTTGTGCGAGTCTGTGCCAAAGCCACTGTGTTTCTATATATAGATATATATATATATAGTGTGTGTGAGTGTATGTGTAAATTAGAGTCTCTCTTATGCGCAGGAAGGTGTGAATTGAATCGGCAGGTCACGTACATTATGTGCATTAGTATAGTATAAACTATAAAGTTGCCGCATACCAGCAAAAGTTTCACGCGACCGACGCGACACTATGCGCTTCAAATGGTGCAAACATGCACAATTGCACATCTATATTATATATGAATAAATATATATGTAATTGCATATAGATGCACAGATATAATTAGTATAGTTAGTTAGCTTTGTATATTATTGGCTATAAGCATACATATTAAATTTATAAACAAAATGAATATTTTGCTTTGAAACATTTAGTGGAAATTTATAAAAACCCACTTTATTAATGTGCGAGAGGGACAGAGCACTTATTGATTACGGATTAAACAATAAGTGAGGAGTTGTATATGTGGACAGTTTGTTTCTGTCTATTGTAAAAAAAGTATACATAAAAAAAGTTATTCTTGTCTCAGTAAAGTTTCATTCAAAGTAAATTATTCAGAATCCCACTCTAAATACTACTAGATTATTATTATTAAATTGCGCATTCTAGCATATAATTATCTTTAATGTTAGAAATAAATAAATCGAATTTAAAATTAATATTACGAGATTCCGTTGTTTCTGTTTATCTGTACAATAATTTGCTTGCATTAACTAACATATCTTATATATTCTGAATTGGGAAATTAGTTATTTCATACAAGTTATAACAAAGTGGTTAAAATATTTAGAATCCACCTTTATCTTCAAAATATGACGCCACATATATAAGTTATTGCCGACATAAATATATTACAGAATTGAGACTTTAAAGAAAAAGTTCCAACCACTTGAGACATTTCTTTTCTCTTAAATTTATGTATTGACTGGCGGCTCACGGTAAACTGAAAATATTTAAAATCCCTTAGGATATATTTAAATATATTTATGTTCGAGTTGCACTTTTCCGAGACATTTCTTTTAAGTGCGTTTATTTAAACACCGCGACGCCGGTCGGATCAATTATGCCCCTAATGCATTTTCCTATAACGTTAACGACCTCGTGCACTTTGGCTCTTGCGTAATGAGATTTGAGACACGCGTGTTTCATATATGTAATATAAAACGCTCTATACGTTTTTTTTTAAATACAACAATGTTGTGCGCGTGGGAGTCCTATACATTCAGAATCGTCTCTAATTTTGATGGCCAATAAAAGTAATTATGCGATCGCTGGCCCGCACATGTGTTTTATATACATAATTACATATACATATATTTTATATGCATGGGTTGTGGCTCTCGTGATAAAAAAAAACAAAAATTGAATGATGGCATGTGCGGTCCAGCTATAGCACTTTTTATATGCGCATGTATGTGTGTATACAAATCGATGTGTTGCTCTGTATTCTCAGTGTTAATTGCCCATCACTGGGTTCAGACTCACACTGCACTGGGATTGTAAACAGCAATCACGAATGTAAACAATCTCGAACAAAGGCGAGCGCTTGTTACAAACAAAAAACAAAAACATCTTGAGCCTGTGTACAGAAGGTCCTTCAGACGATAGGCATGTAAACATCGATAGGGACCCTTTTATATGAGTATTTTTTTTTTTGTTTACGCACTCAGATTTCGAATTTCTTCAGATTTTCTGTTTGTTTATTTTATCAATATTTTAGAATCGGTTTACAATCGATTTTGGGAGGGAAGTTTTCGGCTGCGTGTTGGGCCTTTCAAAACATATGTCCTCGACGTATGGTTTGTGTTATGATTATTATAATTATTATTTATGTGCTGTCTTGTGTGCACTCTCAGTGAAACACGCAGCAATGACGCCGACTAAAAAACGAAGGAAAAAATGGAATATACTAAGTTATAGATACCCATACACACCGCATAGACTATATTTATTAAAATATGTGCATTTTTTCGAGGATCATTGCGTGCGTGCGTACTTTTTTGTAAACTGAAAACTGATGCGCGCGCAGATGGTGGAACGGAATCAATAAATTAAATGCTTTTTCCGGCGTTTTTTATTATGTTACGTAATGGGGTGTTTTTTTGGTCTGCGCGAGCTAGCTTATTTAAATCCTATGAATTAACAAAAAAAAAAAACTATAATCCAATTATTGATTTGTGTCTTTATAAAACCATGTAGAATATAAATAAAAATAAATAATATAAAACAATCATAAAAAAGGAATACATATCTTTGGTATCATATATAATGTACAAAAAAACGCTCGCAGTGGCAGAAAAAATCTCTCCGCGCGCACGTCGAAGGGTGGAGTCACCATCGTCGTCGTCTTATCAGAAAGCTCCTATCGCAGAGCGCGCAGAATAAAATACATATACACTCGAACGAAAAAAAATAATAAAGAAAATTGAGTATTTTTTTCTTCTTGCCCATTTCTATATACCGCGCGTCAAGAGCACGAGCACATAGAATTTATACTATATATTTCTGATCTGGCGCTCATCCAGTGGCATATGCGCGAGACATGAGAGATTATATATGGCAAAAAACGCAAATATTTGATTAAGATTTTTCTATTTAAAAGGAATATTAGATTACAAAATTGCATTCTTTTATTAAATATGAATTATAAGACTTGCCCGGCCCCTATTTAACTAGCTTTATGCCTGAAATATGTTTTTTATCTTTGGAAATAAATTAAACGTCCTCCTGAGTGCAATATTCTGCCATGAAAAGCTCTAGAACAACTGGTGTTTTGTCTAGTGTTAATTTTCTTCGTTCGAATGCATCTTCATAGCGTACAACTACGTCAGAGCTCTCTATATAACGTACACACAATAACTTGTACATATGTTCGTACAATCAAAAATGCGCGCAATTGTGAATCGTGTTTGAAAGCATCAACATCCATTCATGATTTGTGTTTTCTCGGCTGGAACAGTAAGCTTGCCTTGCTGCTTATATGTATATGTATGTGTCGCGTGTTTTTTGTAATTTATATATGTATGTATGTGTGTGTGTGTGTGTGTCTTTACACATTTCCACGATGGCTCATCATAAGTAATTAATCGCAAATGTGCGCGTTGAGCTTATTGTCATTCTCGCACGTCATGTTTGGTAGACAAATAGCAAAAATGAAAAAGAAAAAACTGTATGCAAAGAAGCGTATAAAAATTGCCAGTTTCGAATCTTTACGCTGAGCTTCTATTGAAACAAACACATATAAAAGCATCAAAAATATACATGTTTACTTGTAATATCTATAACAAATCCGTTATGCCAATAATATAAAGATGCAAGACAATGGGCACACACAAACATATCCATATACAAAACTCGCATCTTATTCAAAATACAAATACGAGATAATTCACGTATGTGTATGTGTGTGTGTACATATATAAATAAAGCTCATATCCCATCAGTATGACTGGGTACATGTATTTGTATTCTGTGTACCGAGAGCTTCACTCACATTTACGAAAAACAATCACTAAGCGATCCCCCAGGAGTTTTGCGCGTGTATCTCAGTGCACAATCGCAAATACAGACACACAAAGCATATATACTTATGCTTTATCATTATCCCGCACATATTATGCATTTTGAATATTTTCTATAAATGCTTTGGGAGCTGCGTATTTTGCTATGCATTTCAGTGTAAATCAAAGATAAAGTACCCCATCGGGAATATATGTTCCCATGTAGCATACATAGTAGTAT
>JANSTU010050401.1:0-21631 GCA_027564075.1 Bolitophila hybrida
AATGCGACAACCTGTAATCCACACTAACTGGGACTGGGCACGCTGCCGTTGACTCTGTAAAGAGTTCATCCGCCACCATGCTACATTGCTTACCTGGTAATAAGCAAAGCGCTCAAAATTCGGTTTGTTCAAAACACGTCTGCACTCGCCGACGGTTGGCGTCCGAACATTGCTTACGCGATGAACATTGTGATCATTTTTATTTATAATTTCCGTTCAACTGAGGCTACGCTATATAAAGTAGCTTACTAATTTTAGGCTTTTCTCAAAATTGAATTGCCGACTGATTTTAAGCGCATTTCTTTTTCCCCTTCCAAAGAAGATAAAAATGAAAACATTATTACAAATCACATCCAGGATTTAGTCGCAATCTTGGGTTAGGGATTTGGTTTGTTTTTACACTTTGAACAAAAACACATATATGCAAAGATAAATAGAATTAAATTATTATGTAGGGGATTAAAACACTCTACCACTTTTCACAATTCAGGAAAATTCCATTATTATACTCGTATACGTCAAATCGAATCATGTAATTTTGATTACGCTTGTAAAAAATGTTTTCTCATTTATTTGAAACCTATTTTTATCTGGAGTAGCTAAATCACAGCTAACTGTAACTGAGGTCCCATCTAGCAGTAACATTCCTCATTGTTCAACCATTCACGTGATTTCTCATTAAACTATTGATAGAGTCTTGTGCTATTGCAGAACCACGGATGATTAATATTTCGCAGGACAATGACCGATACGATTGTCGACCGATTTGCATTATATTTTTAGATTCTTTGTCAATTTTATTAGGTTAAAAACCAAAATAAGAAAAAAATTAAGCATTTTACCGATTTTTTTTTGTTGACGTCATATTACCAGAAGGTAAACATTTGATTGGTGACGATTTTATACAACAAGACAATGCTCCAATTCACAAGGCTAAAGTGGTAATGAATTGTATTAGTCAACACAAAATAAAGGTTTTAGACATTTATTGAGAAGTAACCGTGTCGGTTGCGGAATGCCTCGTTCTAGCAAATAAATAGAAAAAAATAAGTTGAAGAATATAAATTAAAACTACAGTGCTCATAATTTATACGCATGTAGATGATGGTGTTTCGGTACTCCAAAATAGCAGTGCACACTTCGGGCAAAATGCGACACACAGTTTTAATTGGCTTATTCCAATGTAATCTCCAGCTGTCTGTTGAAAATGACCGCAATTTAAGCAATTCGCTTGCAATTCCCGTGACCTACAGAAACACATTGAATTCCTTGTGAATGACTGTTGCGCTGTTATTCTTTGCATTTCATTTGCCAACGTAAATCTCCATCGATGCGCTTCCAAACCATTGCGTGTAACGTCCAAAACGACACAATGTTTAACTCGAGTTAAGGCAGTAAAAAATACGGCTGTTAGAATGTACCTTTCTTTGATTTGGTCAGCTGGCAGTTTTATTAGTGGGCAATGTGATGAATCCAATTTCAATTTCAACAATTACAAAAAACCTAAAATGTTAGTCGTCAATCGGAGTTGCTTGCTTCACATGAAGATTTCAAAAACTCGTTGAGTTCGTCCTCTTTAGTGGATCATGGAACTATAGCCAGAGTCTGACAAAAATCGCCGGACAAAATGGATTCACCAAAAATTGAAGATCTTTCAACGTTTTGTCCAGTGCCTTCAGTGACTTTTTGTGAGTCATCGTGCATTCGACCCATCAATTTGCATCTCTTTATAATCTTCGCCATTGCGAAGTGTTTGGTGATGTTGCATGTTTCATTGATTTGCATATTAAGTGCCATTTTAAGTGATGATTTATTGCCTTTTATGCCTTCTAACGTGGTTAACGCGTTGGCCTGGCCTATGGGAGGTCGCCGGTTCAATCCCGGCCGGCAGACCGAAGTGTCTTTCACATGAAGCTCTTTAAATCAGTAGGTTTCTCTTGCTATTAATAGCCTATTTCTGAAATAGGTTTTGATTTGGAATAACGGAACATTAATGCCATTAAATAACACACGCACCCTGGTATAGAACAATAAGTGTATCTATGTTGGCGTTGATGATTCACGATTCCGAATGTAAATAGCAAGATAGATCTCGGTGCATAGAGATTTCTCTAAAATATGCGCATTTGCCCTGCAAAGTTGTCAGTGTCGCGTTTTGGCATATTAAGACTTCTAACCAACGGGGGCGTGTTGTGAGTGTTAGAGCACAGTAGCTCCAATAGGAGTAGCACAGCACATTAGTATGACCTGACCATTCGTGTGAACCCGTAATGGTCAATGAATCCGGTGTGCGGCATCGCACACTGGCCCTATGATCGACACGGGATTACAGGATACAATGAGATGCCTTCTAACAAAGTTGCTGCTATTCCAGATGAAGCCAAAGTCAGGGTAACTTCATGATTCGATCAAATGGACGCAAAAAGTAACGAAATTAAAAAAAATCCCAGTTCCTCCGAGTGCATCCAGGAAGTAATTGCCACCTTCATCAATTGTGCTTTGTTCTTGATTCAATAGCGGTAAATGTGTACGAAATGTTTCGACTAATGCTTCTGTGTCGTATTGCTGTTCTCTTTGTAATTCATTGCATTGGACGATACGGAGATATCATTCCCAAAAGCGACATCACTTAATTCAGCATAATTAAACACATGTCTTCTATCATGATCAATGCGTCCTGGAAAAAACGTGTGGATATTATAATCGCAAATATTATTCTAATTTGATGCGGTGATGATATCCCGAAATCAGCCAAACTAACAAATTTTACTAAAACAACACCCGGATTGTCGGCCAGGAAGGTTTTGCTGTGTGTTTGGTGGGATTGGCAGAGAATCAGCCACTATGAGCTGCTCCCCTAAGGCCAAACGCTCAATTCGTACCTGTACTGCCAACTATTTTATTTTTTTTAGATTTTTCCTGTCATTAGTTTAGTTAGTTAGTTTCACAGTTGGCATATTTATCGAACATATAGCGGAAAGCTGCTATAAAGGCTTCGGTAGTCACGTAGTCCGGATAACAGAAATTTTAATACGTGAAAGCTGCAAAGTGGATTTCTTGATATTTTTCAATTTTCCATTTCAATAAAATTTCTCAGTCCACAGCAAACCAGTTTAATGACCTAGTATAGCTGCTGCACATGACCAGCTCAGTCAAAAGAAGGTTTTCTATCACAATATCTAACAGCTTCAAAGTTTTGAGATTTAAATGATATTTTCAGTTTTGTTTACAATAACCAGCTACAATACACTTTGGGCCTAATATTTATTGTCCGAAGACTCTAAATTATCCTGTCGTAGAGATGAATTTCGATTTTTTTTGGACATACAAAATACAGAATTGAACTAAATTTAAACCCATCATTATTCAAACATGCATTTCATAAGCACCTGGATTCCGATAAATTATATATGAATTACAGATCGGAATGTTTGTATAAAACGTGCGGGAGAGCTTGACAAGTCACATTAAAAATGAATTCCATCGTGTTCATCTTGACTGTCAATTATGTATGCTGCCAGCAAATCCTGCAAACGTATTAAAACGAAATCTAAAGTTCTGTGCACACACACACAGACAAACCGGCAGACACAAGTATAAGACGCCCACGTATATCATATAGATAGTATAAACACAGTGAACACGTCGTTTTTGGTATATTATGTAGAATGTTCCTTCGACATTACACACGTTTTTGGGGAATGTGGATTTGATAATGATAGATGGAGCCTTGTACGAGCACGCCTTTTGTGTGTTTCGAAGGCGATATCGCGGTAGGAACATAATATTGTATGAATGTTCTATAATTCTGTGTTATGCTTTTGAATGAGAAATGTTACATGAGAGAATAAGATAAAACTTCTATATTATATATAATATATATTTAATATAGATATAGATATATGAATGTGGGTGCACAGAGATGCAAAGTCATGAGAGCTTAATTTTATAGTCAGTTGCGAAACTCGTCGTCGGAGTTATGTCTGAATTTGTTTTATTATGTAATCGTGTATACCAAACGTTATTGGAGGTGAACACATTTATTACTGTTTCATTAGATTAAGTTTCAAGGAGACTGGACATTTTAATATTTTTTTTTTGTAAATTCATCTTTGGACATATTGACGGTGCGACATTGGTTTGACAGCAATTTGCAGGCCCATATTTTCAGGGATTGCAACTTCGAAATCCGGTTGATTTGAGATATATATTGGCATCATATTATCAAGACATTGGAAGTAAGTCTGCATCACCAAATAAAAATCCCTGAACGACTCGGTTGAAACAGTAATCAATTTTCGATCTGTAATTCTGTAATTATGTTGTTCGTATGCATAATTTGGACTTTGGAAACTCCCAGAGGACCGTTAGTTGGCTCTATTGGGAATTCGCTCGGAACGAATATTGCGGGGCTGGTCTGATGGACGACTGAGGTAAATAACTCTGATTCGGCTGGTGTCGCGTGATGGATTACTATCATCTATCTCCAGGCCAGAGTACTCATTTTCACGTGGCGCACGGTTCCGTTAGGATGTTGATTGTTCGAAGCTGTCTCGGGATGAGGGGTAGTCTCGAAGGTCTGGCAAGTATTTTCAGACGCATGGTGTTTCTGTGGCAGGTGATAAACCTGTGGCGTAGGGGCCAGAGGAGTGTCAGGTAGGTACGAATTTAGCTTTGTTTCAGACTATTTTTCTCATAATTCGTTCCATTTGTTCAGTATATATTTCAGTTTATATTTATAAATTGTTATATTTATAAATTTTACGTGTTGTTACGTAGACTCGAGTTCTGAGTGTGAGTACGATAAATAGACTCAGGGGCTTGTACAACCTCGGGTTCGAAATCTCTAGATCCGTATACGGTACAAATGAGTAGTGGGCACCAGAAAGTTCGGCCAGATTAACTTGAAGTGGCCGACTTTGTGCGCCCTGTGCAGAGGAGGACGAAACCCACTCCCCACAGCTGCTCTTGATGTGACTTGGCCGGATCAGATACCCCGATGACTCTCCGGTTCTGCACTCTAAATCTTTTACTTATAGCCCCAGAGTAGGGAGGGGCTATAGAAGGGGTATAATAGTACCGGTGTTGAAATCCAGTTCAAGAGAATTATGTCACCCGCTCGAACGAAGATACGTCAAATGCGGTTTAAAAAGTTGATGAAATTCGAGGAGTGCACGAGAAACCGTCTGCGAAAGTAACTCTGCCCCGAGATGCCATAGAGGAGACAGATGTAAGTAACATCTGTCTTTGTTCCTCTGTTAGCGACTTCTCTGGAGGCAATGAAGTAACTATCGGGAAGGCGTCGTCCAGATGAATCATAAATAATTCGATTTTTCCGGACAACGTCTTGAGTAAGTTCAAATCCTCTAAATCTGTCATATACATACGCTCAGCGCGACCGCATAAGTGGTACCACCTCGTGCGACATTCTGCCGCGGACAGTCTCCTATTCTTCCGAATAGCTTTATCGAATTTTTCAAACAGTTCATCAGGTTTCTCCTTCACATCTGTGCGTTTAAGTATATTCTGGAGAGTTTTTTGTACGACTTGCCCATATGACTCCGACGCCTCCCAAACTGCTGTATACGAATATACGAATTTGTTCGATAGATAAATACAGCTGTTTTTTTGGTGTGTTTCTTCCTGAAAACGTTGGTTTGAAAAGCACGGGTCGTGGAATATGTAGATTTATTTCAACAACACTTTTAATAGGGCTTCTTGTTTTTTTTAGATCTTTACCTGGAGCTGTACTAACCGCTCTGGGGTGGAGAGACAGTAACCTAGATCACTGTTTTATCGCTACTGCTAACAACATTTACTGAAAAACATGCCAATAATCACACCAGAATTTACTAAAAATCACTAAATAATCACACTAACATTTACTGATTTAGTAAGTTGTAATTACGATTTACTGATAGTTAGTAAATTATTTCTTTCCGTGTGGGCTTAATAGTACAGGTAAAATATACCAAAATATGAGAAATAAAAGAAAGTAATTGTGCGTTCATGAAATTGTTATTAAAACTTCTATTTGACAAGTATAGAATTTGAGATCTGAAGAGTCCCTTAAATTAAAAGGGGTCGAACATGGTTTTTGTTATGGTGAAAGGTTAAAGTTGATTGAAGAGGAAAGTGTCATTTTCAGATGTTTTTTTATGAGGATCTTGACGGTGCGTCAGAACTGCAGAACTGCAAACTCGTTACTTTCGAGTAATCAAGATTCGTTACTTGTATTACATTCAGAATATCAAAACTTCATAATTTTTAGCTTTAAAACAACTGAATGGTCAATCAGCCAAAAAAATACAAATTTTTGAAATTATGAATTATTTTAAATTCTGGACAGCCGATATTCGTTATACGTACTAGATGAACTGGTATAGAGAACGTCGCACTTACTGAATCAAGCCTAGCTAGAACATAGCCAACGATTAGTCAAATCATTCTCTTCGGTTGACGCAACATTTAACAATAGAGTGGGTCTTTTTTTTGACGTTTGAAAAGACCCACCCTATTATACAATGCCCGAACTTCATCAATAAAAGTAACTCGAAACCTCGTAAAGGTTTCGAGTTACTTTTATTGATGAAATTGCTGCACATTATGCATGACCATTTAATGATATTGTCGGATAAAAAGGTTCGTTGCCTGCAAATTTAACAATTGAGAACAATTCATATAAAAAAATCAATACTACTTACAAATGAAGAGCTGTCCATTTTCGTACCGGTCACTGTTACGTTACCGCCGAGATGTTACGTTTGAGCTGGAGCATCCTAAATTTGCTGTCATTATTCTGTAAACAAAAAAACAATAAACACATAACCTCATTTTAAATATTCCATCATAAAAAACACATTCCATCTAAGCAATTCCAATAAAAAAGTATATTTTTATAATGCAGTAGAAACTTACGTTAAGTTATATTGTTAAATATTTGTGTTTAAATTGGACCTCAAACAATCTTCCATAAGGTTTATACAGAAGTACTTTATTTGTATTCATACCAACTTGTCAGTGGCGTATGGTGAATATTTTGGCCTATTGTGGTAATTAAATTCTGCAGTTACACATATGATTTGACATTTATGTTCAATTACTTTCGAATCAGCTCGAATCAGCCATGATTTGATTACATTTGAATTGAACGATTCCATTTGCACATCTTCACCTTTTTTTTATTAACCCAATAAAAGATTTAGTTTTAACTGCTATAGTTTCACGTTTTTTCTTTTTTTCAAGAAATGACAAATGCAGTCAGTATGGAGTGAATTAATCAATTTGAAAGTCGTTTTATTCGATTTCATCATAAAAAACAACTAAAAATGATATATTTTAATTTTTACTTAATTCCACTACAATTTAAAATTTTCAGATCTCGAATTCATCTAACAAAAAGAATTAGTATCCAAAATTTCTAGATTTCTTATTTATTTAATTAAAGTTTCTGGAAATCATAATGTGATTTACATTAAAATTCTAACTAACAACAAAATAAAATAGTTTATATAATTACTACAATAATTTTAACCAAATTCCCGAAATTTATTCTATTTTAATTAAGCTCAAAATCCGTAAGTAATATATTATTACCCACACAACACTCGCTCTAGGACTAAAACTCTGGAGTACTTTTAGTCCGTGCTTCAATCAACCGGGCGCACATCATAAACTCAGGCCATTCACAATCCACATTTATTAAGTGAAGGTGCGTTTTCATGTAAATGAATTGCATTGTCGACTCTCTCTATAGCGCAATCCGCGTACTAAAATATATATATATATACACATTTATAAGGACTTTGCGAACGGGAGTTTTACTATCGTATATGAACAGATAAAGCTCACATGTGTATAAAGGGATCGTTATAGTGTCTGTGTGTGTATATATTTTGCAAATTTATAGTGCATTGACAGAGTACCCAATAAAATAAAGTTTAAGTTCAAACCCTGTAGTTATGCGCGCGCCTGGGCAGCACCATATGCGTGAGCTATAATGTATATGTTTTTTAACTACATACATATATATATATACATTATACATTTTTGAATAGAAGCGAATAGGGAGTTTACGGAATACGTGGACGACTGATGCACTTCTTCAAAAGTTTTGAAACTATGTATTGAGCTGGGATATTGCTAGCGTTCAAAAAACTTTACATTTTCTGTTCGACTGGAAGTTGAAGTTTTGCGAACTGTGTATGTTGTTTTTTTCCTTCTTCTTTTGTGTATGTATGAATGGCGCCTTGAACTATAGAATTACAGGGATTATATAATATCACGTATTGAATTCATATAGTGTGTACAGTTTTCATAAAGAAAAATCAATATCCACTGTGCATTTTCCATTTTATTGTTAAATAAAAAGCAAAACACAGCTAAATTAGGTGTGTTTTACGATATTTGATTACATACAAGACAAATTATAACCTAAAAATAATAAATAACATGTCACCTTTGAAAAGATATTTTCTGAAAAACAACCCTACATATTCAAGAATGATCAGTGATATCATCGAACAATACACGTTTTCTTTTTAATAAAAGCACAAATACATGCTTGTCACCTCAATGGGTGCTTTTCCCTAATGGCGATGATAACAAGAATCTGATTTCAACTATATATATTATACATATAATATAGGAGTCTCACGTCATCCCCTGTGAACATTTGATTATGTGTCGCCGCCCGAAATTGTTTGCCACTGTTTTTTTGTTCATACACACACACACACACATACATACAAACAATACAAAAACACGTTTATGAAATGTTATTTGATCCACAATCTAAAGCCACACAAAAGAAGTCACTCCACCAAAACAGACCCGGCCGCACTCACTCGCTGTGTGTAGCAAAACACTCGGCACACACTTACTATAGGAACACATACACTCATAACACGCGCACGGCGGGTGGAAATCAGAAAATTTACACATACGCATATATATACTGAAACACCAACATTTTCACGCGCCATTCAAGTGTGCGAATATAATAAAATATTTATATGAAAAACAGTTATATATTATGCATTGTATAGTAGAAACACACACACAAACCTAACCAGAAATATGAGAATAACAATTCTTCGGCTTGAAAAGACACTCTATGCGAGTGTGTATGTGTGTGTGTGTTAAGAAATGTTTATTGAACCAAATATAAATTTCAGCTTATATTATTAAAGAAGTGCCTGGCAACATTTGATAAGACGTGTGCGGTAAGGCGACAATGGCGGCAACGACGGAACAGCGAGCTAGAAAAAAGAAATTTATGAATGTTGTTTGTTGTTTTTTTTTTCTTGAAAAAACATCGTTATTAGTTGAGATATTATTATATTATTGTAAGTCGATTTTGTTTCTTGATTATCAGACATATATTGTGTATATTGAAATAGCGTACGTTTTGGCGCGACAGCGGGTTGATGGCGTATACTGGAAATTGGTGTCTGAATTTTGTTTTATTATTTTCAATTGGTGTCAGAATTTGAAAATCAATCGGGAGATGTTTTTTGTCAGTAGTTGAATTTAATCGAAATTTACATCTTCTACGAGAGTTGGTGTATTTAGTACTCGATATAAGTAAACGCAATTACTGCACTATAATATTTAATTATATTAAACAAATGTATGGATTTAAAATGTATACTCTATTGAACTGTTTTATATTCGGTTATTGAGTTCTCATGCTAAAACGTTTATCTTGCATTATAAGGCGTGGTCAATGAGTTTTGTGTTGTGTTGTGTTAGGTCAGTGGTGAGAAAATTCTCGTTTCTCTATTGCGTTCTGTTTTTTTCAGCTAATATTTTTATATTCAATACAACTACAACGAATAGTCATGATCCACAATTAGTGGTTTCTTGGGACTTGAAAGAGTCAGTGAATCAACTCTATGAATAAATTATGTAGCAAAATATTTAGTCGAAATATAAAATGAATTACTTGTTATGTATAGTTCTCTCACATAATCTGACGTGTCTGAGATTTGTAAACCATTATATAAAATTTATAATTAAAATTACTGTGCCAATACTTTGAAATTAACTATGCGACGTCACTGGAAAAGGGGATAATGTTTCACAAAAATTCACAAAATGTAAAAAAAAGAAAAAAGTAAAATTTTGTGAATTTGTGTGTTTAGTTCAGTTGTTTTATCTATCTTAGAGGCTATACAGTAAAAAATAAAAAAAATCTTTTTGCCCCTACCTCCTTTAAAAATAGATTTGGTTTATTAAAATGTTATATGGCAAGTATTTAAATTACTTAACGATTGATATCATAATTATTTTATTATAAAAAATAAAAAAAAGATAAAATTTCATCCAAATTAACTGGTACAAAACAACAGCACATTAAATACAATCATTTAAGTTTATGAATTTACCTTTTAATTTACTGTTGAATTCTATTTTCAAAATATACAAATTACAAGTATATAAGCAACTAGTTTATAAATGAAACGTTCAAGCAATCAACGGTTTTTAAAGAAACAAATTAATAAGATCGCGGTTAAACGCAGAAATGTGTTTCCAATGAATATAATATAGTAATTTCGCGGTTGAAAAGCCGATATTGTACTTTTAACAATGTGAAAACTATATATATAAAGGTGGTAGACGCAAAACATCCATCCGATGTGATGACAATTAAAAATTAATCGATTGTATCACTAGATTACTAAATCCCATTAAACTTAAAATATTAGCACCATTACGATTCAAAGAAGTGCTGTAAATTGTGGTTTTTGCTCATACCATAGTTAAAGTAAGTATTTGATATATCTGCGAAGAATCAGCAAGCGCAACTGCAGCTTGCTATGGCCCAAATAAACTGAACAATGTCAAATTAGAAAGCAGTGTTATTCTCCGATGAATCGAAGTTCAATTTGAAAGGATCTGACTGAATAAAACTTGTCGCAGACCAAAAGGAAAATGGCGGAGATTTCGAAAAGGCACTGTAAAGCATGGTTGAGTATGGTTTGGGGATATTTTTCTGAACATTGATATGGACCGTTTCGTGTACAAAGACATTACGCAGCAAGATAACACTTCAAAAATGGTTAAAAACGATTTGATGAAGTGTGCAGCTCTATCCCCTGATCTTAGCCCCATAGAATATTTAGGTAAACTGTAGATGGCGGAATTCAGCGTAATAACTGCAATAATAAGGATTCAATTTTCATTCAAGTTAAAAATAATTAAAAAGGCATTCCCCTTTCGTTATTAAATGTAATCAATGCCTCGAAGATGCATAGAAAGTCATTAAAAATAAAGGATTTTCAACAAAAAAATTTTTTTAAAAACAAGGAACTTTACTTGTTCAAAATATCTATAGAATACAAAAGATACATTTCATAAATATTTAAAAAAATGTAATTTAATTAATTAATTTAATTTTGATCTATACTCTACATACGCACGATGGAATGACACTTGTGTTGGGATCGGTCGGTTATAAAACGGTTTCTATGGAAAATGTTCCTAATACCGAAGATATATTTTGAATTTAAATGTTCAAAAAGTTGAAGGAAATTTAATTTTTAATAATAAATTTTAAAACATATGGATTACGGAAAAAAAATTTTTTTTTTTTTTATTCAAAAATACAGTAAAACTAAATGTTACAAGGGGGTGTGTTAAAAGGGTAAATTATTTAAATAATAAATATATCTTATTCGATATAAAAAATATATAGACAAGAAAACCAATTATTTTCATAAAAATAACTTTTTTTGCGACTTATACTTTTTTATGAAGCAGTTTTATCTTCCCCCAATGCTCGAAGGTGCTAAAAATATCAACATTTTACATTTTGATGTTTTTCTTCATTCTTCAATACTGTTAAAAAAAAAAAAAATGCGAAAAATTGTCACTTTTTCCCTTATGTTTATAAAAAGCTTGTGTAAATGCGAAAGTGTACCATGGATTATCAAAAAAATAGTCAATATATCGTGTAATTAACCCTTATCTTCCGGAAAGGCACCATAGTCGTACTACACTTTTTTCTAAAACTTTTTAATAAAATTATCTCCTTAAAAGGTTTAGTTGAAGTTGATGTAACATATAAATATATAAATTATTGTATGATTCCATAGTTATTATTATTTATTTGAATACAACCCTAATAAATAGATTAAAAATTAATCGTGTGAATATATACATAGCGCTGATTCAAGCCTGTGATTTTTTAAATTCTTTGACTGGCTACATACACACGAAGTCTTACAGTTTTGATCTAAAAAGCTTTTTCTAAAGCTATTTTGAGATGTTATGTTATTTTCGGGTTTTAGTAGATGTAGATGTAGATGGCGAGTCCGTCAAATCACCTAGTTACAAATACATTAACATTTCTTGAGAAGACAAAATTAAATGTCTGTATCTAAGTTTGAACTCACGGCCTCTGGTTTGAAAGACTGTATCCTTAAACCACTGCCTAACCGCTAATACTAGTACTCCGAGATCGTGTTTCCAAAGAAGAATCCAGTAACCAATTTGGGTCGTTTTGTGCGTGAAATAAAACCAGTGCCGTATTGGCATTCTAAACCTTCTCCCACATTTTTCTTATAACTAACTAAATCTAACAATCTGTCAATTAAAGAGTTTGAGATCATTGATTTCTTCTACAGCTCTGAAAGATGAGTTCTTCCATCGGTGACTGGGAGGGACTGGCAGTTAAAAGTATCAAGGAAGTAGCACCATCTATCTTACCTACCTAGCTTTTCAATCTAACAGTCCGACAAGTATACTGGTCTGACGAAATCGGAAAACGCCAAACATATCCCTGAAAAATAACTGGTAGGTGAGATTCCGTATCTAAACGTTTGATCCAAGCTCCCCGTGGTACCGGCTACAAAATAAGCTGTTATTTATGAGGCTTACAGAACCTTAGCACGTCACTTCACTGAAACCATGTGGGTATCTTCGCCGAGGCTAGGTACGCCGCTGTTGCCAAGACTTACGCATACTTGATCCTAGATTGAAGCCATTAAACCTACATCCAGTTTACTTCCGTCTATTTCCTGTTCAATCGAATATTTAGTACACAATCTTTCTCTTAGTTGCGCGCGAGTCAATGCCGCAAATCACTAAGAAATAAATATATGTTTATTTTATATAAGCGTGCAGTACAGAGGTTTTCGTGGGTTGTTGTCACATAATAACACGCACTAAGGAATCGTGTCGATTGGTAATTTTAACTTGTTTTTCTGTGGAAAAACGACTTTTAGATCGAGCGCATCGCATCTACGAATAACTAGTGCATAATACTATAAAATCTTTCACAGTTGCAATCAATTCTTAAATCCTAAGACAGGTTAGTGGCCAATATGGTAGCTGTCATTTTGGGGCTATAATTCCAGATGTGATATAATGAATACATACATACATTCCGTATTGGCAATAAAAACGTTAACGGTAGACGGATAAATTTTGTGTTAGCATTTAGCTTTCAAAATAAATACCAAACTTTTGTTCCACACATAATTGAATAATTTCTATATTTATTTATTTATTAAAAAATATCTTAAGTTTCAAATACATATAATAGTACCCTTCAGAGTTAAACGATACGAAATTAATATAAATTATATTATTCCCTTCCCTTACTGCCATATATTTAAACTACCATTACCAGTCCAACCCCAATTTAGAACTCCAGGTGTTCTCTGACTTTCATCTTCAATTATAATGTAACTGTCATTAAATTAATTGAAGCCACGCACCGACACATGTCTGCAAAGCCTCATTACAAAATCTTCAATTATTCATTTGTTTGTTTGGAAAAGTTTTCAGCGTCTGCGCCCTGTCAATCATTCACTCATATTTTATATACTAACTTTTCAATAACAATTTTTCAGAACGATTCGTAGATTTTTTTTTAAACTATACATACATTATATATATATATATGGTTCGTACACTCCTCACCCCGCACCCTCGAAGTTGCTGCCAACGTTCAAAACGTTTATCCGCAAAACAATAATTACCCCAAATAACCTTATAACAATTGTTGTAAATGCCTACATTACGTGTGTACTACGCCAGAACCACCGAAAGCGAACGCCGAAAAGCTCTAACAAACAAACAAACAAAATAAATAATTCAAAGAGTTCTCGCCACCAGCACCATTCCTCCATCCCTCGCATCAATGCCGTCATATTTTGTTTTGTGGAGGGCGGCGGGCGCACACGCTAAAGTGGGAGCTCAGTTTAAATTCTTTTTATTGCAAATGAAAGCTGTTTGGATTTTTTTCGTGCGCTAGCAAGGGATTATTTCGGCAAACTCACCCACAGACATATACACATACATTGAGAAGAGCACATAGTAGTGCTAAGCGTGTAAGCTTTGCGCAGCTCTCGCGCACGCGAAGGGTGATTTCGAAAATGTAATTTATTCCCATGATTTAGATGCGCACGGGGATAAACAGTTTTTTTTGTGTGTGTGTGTGCCGGCAAACGAGCCAAGTCGATAAAAGAAAATATAACTTTTTCTTAGATACACTCACCCACACCCACACAGAGATCTTGAAACATATATATGTATATATGCAAACAAAGTGATTAGTAAATGGATTATCGTTGCGATGATATGCTTTGGAATTTGAATAGATATAAAAAAACACAGATGGCGCAATGTTATTTGTTTAGAGAGGTATTCTGGTTCGCACGCACTCTTGCACAAAGGGCTGACGCAAAGGGATTTAAGGGCTCAATACAGTTTACTGGAATTGACTGCTGCGTGTGCATTAGTAAACAAGGCGCGGTTGAAGATAGGAAAACGTTTGTGTGATATAAATGTACTATAAATATGTAGCTATATGATTATCTCTAAAGGGAGTATGAATAGGTAAATAGGGAGAACATGGGAACTGAATTCTGTATTTTCAAACATTTTAAAAGCAATTTAGATAATAACATTAGGTTGCGTTACTCGATAGATATGTATTTGTTGGCAATATAATTTATGTAAAATCTGACATATATTGATAAGATATATTATATTTAAAAAAGTATTATGCATGTTGAAATTGGTATAAAACGGTTTAGCCAAATAGATATGATTGTTCGTCAAAGATATAATTTACACCTCAAATACGAGTATTATAAAATGCCTGATGGCAGAGACGGATTTTTTGTATTAGACATATCGCTAAAAGCATTTACATGAACTTTGGAGTTATGAAATATGTCTCTTATCTAATCGATTTTAAATACTAGAAACACTAAGAACATATTAAAGAAAAATCATCGGATAAATAGACTTTAGTCAACACATTATTTGTTCTTACTCCACTCCATGTCATTATATTTAATTTTTAATTTTAGTGTAACAGAACATTAATACCATCAATAAACATATACACAGCACCCTGTATAGAACAAAAAGTGTATGATGGCGTTTATGATTCACGATACCGAATATAAGCAAGATAGATCTTGGTGCATGTTAGTTTTAGAGCTCAGTAGCTCCAAGAGGACATAACCAACAGTAGTGAGACCGTAAGGGATTAAAGGATCATATGATATGCTCTAATTGATTGATGAACTTTGATTTTGCACATTAATTTAAAAAAAAATAAGAACAGTACAAGAAACGATAATGACCTCATTGTTTAGCGGTGCTTGATAATGGAACTATTATGTGGAATCCCTCTATATGCCATTCCCATGTTTTTTTGTCTCTCTCATAGTAGCTACATGGAAGGTATAAAAGTGATGTGAAACCTGCACCAACACCCGAATTGTTCGATCTGTTCGGTCTGCCTGCTGCTACGCTGATTTTCGCCTCGATTTTATCTTTATTTTGAGTTAAACGATCTTCCTGGCGGCGATGGCGAATTCGAATTAACTTTGGCAGCACTTGTTCGCTACCGTTTGACCTTGGGAGAGGTGGGAGCTCGAGAGATTTAGATAGAGAGATCCGGAGAAAGAGGGAGAGAGAGATCCAGAGAGAGAACTGAGATAGTGGAGACAATGGTGGGGGGTACTCTCTCTTGCCGTCTCGCTGTCTCTGTCTCTCTGTCTTTTTTATTTTTGTAAAAAAGTCACACAGCAGTTCGTAGCGAGAGCACTGAGTATCCGTGAGCCATCTGCAAGCCGCCACGTCAAAGCCCCAGCCTGGCGCGACGCACTCAAGAGCCATTTCTACGTTACAACGGGAGCTACATTAACCTAAAATTGTAAAACCAAAAAAGTATTGTCCCATTGTTAGTACAAACATCGCCTTACGAATCTTATCCAGACGACAGAAAGTCAAATAATCATTTGCTAGAGCGAGCAAGCCTCATTGATCAGGCAATCTGTTAAATTCGTGTCGGTCCAATGCCCAGAATGTGCCCCAGTTTGTACGTGGGTTCCTTTCATTTGACGGAAAGCGAAAACGAGCGTCTGAGGCTGAGGATAGATAAGAAGTTGCTGCTATTTAAACAAATCATCCGTCTGGTCAAATGCTGCCCGCACAATCAAGACAGTACTGTCTCAGCCCATCCTCATTCCAACTTCTAAAATACTTGCGGACCAATGGAAGTGAATTCAGGTGCTGCCAAGTGTATTACTATATTTTGCCAAACTAAAAAACGAGATCCAAAAACATCTTCATCAAATTCAAATTTGAATTTGAAGCTGAAGATATTGCGTTCAAACAATTGTTGTGACCGAGCGCATGAACTTGACGCTGGTGGAACGGGAGATATGTATGCTTTATAAATATGGCTGCTTATGTCACTAATCGTTTACTGAAAAAACAAACAAGTTCCAGATAAATTTTGTATATACTCTTCTGTCGAAATTCGTAAGAAATGGAATGCCAAATCGAAGGTAATGCGATTCTTTGGTTTTTCAGAAACACAAAAGGGAAATCGGTACTTCGACATGAAAATCAAACTCGGGAATGTCAGCAGAGATGTTACTGTTTTGGATCGGTGACAAGTAAATAATCCTAACTAATTTTTAACAATCCATCCCATAACATTTCTTGTAAGAATTATGGTTTTGTGTTTTAAATAGATTGCAATGAAAACTACATCCACCGAAGTTGAAAATCCACGATGTCAGACTGGATCTGGAAAATAGCTTAAATATTATGATATGCCATAGAAGTAGGTAAACCAGTCACTCTTTTCCCTTAGATCTACGTAATTCCAAAATTTTGTAGTATATGAATGGAAAAGTTTTTTTTTTCAAACGATCAATATTAAAATACATAAAGTACATTGAACACATCGATGAATTTAAAAAAAGCATTTTTGATAAAATGATGGACATTCAATGTTAAAAGTTCGATTTTCACAAAAAAAATGTGTTTTTTTGGTTATTTTTTTCGAACAAAAAACCGAACGAAATTCTCTTATATAAATGCCAGAAATACGAGTTGAATGCCAGGTATACGATCCTTTTCGCAGTACAATGGATAGAAACCGGAGAGAGAGCCCAGTGCAGCAGGCGGCAGACTAGCCAGCAACGGACTCTTCTCTTTCAACGCTCATATATCAGTCAATTTTGTTCAAAACGTCATAAATTTTGATGGATCTATCTCAGATAGTTATAATTCAAAAATATGCAAAAAAAACATTTAAAGTAACAAGTGAGGGTAACCCCTTAAGGCAATGTGGATATATTGAAATAGACGAGGATTAGTTTTTTCCTTAGAAATAAAATTCCTACCTTTGCAAATTGGTATATTAGAAAACAAGAATTGCATTTTCTGGCTTATAGTGCCTGTCACATAACTGCTCCTCAAGGCTATACTGGGACCTTTGTAGACCCTCTGCATATCCGAATTTATAGCTAGCCATCATAATACTATGATAACGCTTTTATAGGTGCTGAAATAAGATAAAAAGGCAAAACGTATATTCTGTGCAGACTTAAACATAAATCTTTGCATCCACTTACGAATTTCTTGATTGTATTGCCTTTGTAAAATAGAGTATGTGTTTGTGTGTGTGAGTGCAATAACGTTATAACAATCTCCTTTACAATCAATGGCTTTGATTGTTTGCTGCAAAAACTTAAACAAAGCAACAAAACTAGGATCATGCGAAGCTTTCGCACAAAACTTGGAGTATACACACACGCAATTTATATTTAATTACTAATTAGTAGATAACGTGCCATTTTTGTCAGTGTTCCCAAGTTGCCTCTGGTGCGCAGCTCAAGAGAGTTTCGCTTTTCCAATCCAAAAAGGCATATTATACCAAACACCCACTCACCCACATGGTGTGACTCTCATTCAGATAATCTAAAGCACGCACTCATACAGACAAAACGAAAACTTTGAAATGTGTTTTGCAATATGTGCAAATGTTTTCCTTGGAGCATTTTCCATTCGATGTACTTGCTGCACCCTATACTTTTCTTTTCGTGACGGTATAAGTGTGTTTGTGTTCGGCGAAAAACGGAAAGATTGGATTTTCTTGACGTGCACTTAACATATTCTCCTGCATAAAAGCTCCAAAGTGAGTATGTATGTGTGTGAACTAAACAGTTATGCATATACATATATATAACTAGAGAAATATATATAAATATGCGTCAAGAGTACAACTTGAGAAAATGCCATCTATATGGTAAGCATAACGGTGAGTATAATATGGCTTATGCATACACTGATATGCACTCTCAACAGTATTGATTTCGACACCGCTATTTGTGCATCACAACCAATGCATATCAATACACACTCTGGCACACATACACACATACTATCTCATCGAGCTTATGCACTCTGACATACACACACCTATCGGGAAAATCAAACAAACGACGGCAAACAGAACACGCACACAGAACAACCCTTCTACCCCCGCATACATACCCCATCTGCTGTGGATTCATATCAACACACTAGTTATAATATGTATGAATATCTGTAAACAACTAGTAGCACAAATTATACCTACTATATAATATATATATATATGTATATAGTTCAATAAATTCTAAATCTAAATAAAATAACAACATCAATAAAGGACGAGCGAGTGAGTCTGTGTGTGTGTGTGTGGGTGTATGTGTGCTATATTCAAAATTATGTGAGGTATGGCCCAAATATGCGCCGCAAATTATCTAGTGTATGCGGTTGCCATAGGTAACGCAGCCAGAAATCCAGCAAATGATATACAATATTATTATATCGGTTTTCTATTGTACACATAGTTATGTATATATGTTTTAGCTCCGGGACTGGCCGGCTTCTACGCTGCTCCGGCTTCTGGCGCTTTATATATACATATATATATATATATATATAAATATGTATGCGGTGTGAGCGAGCCTGCATTGGCTGCGTGGCTCGGTTCTGCTGCCGGTGTTGAGGCTGTGGTCAGACTATGAATATACAATTTTACGCTATCACGTCGTCGGTGCTGGCGTCGCGTCGTCGTCCAGGAGCACAGAGAATTGTGTGTGTATGTGTGGGTGAGTTTTGTATACATACATGCACAAATGCATGTAAGCGGAATATATGTATGTATGGGAGTATATATTTTGTACATGTGTGTGTGGCGGTGTGTGAATCCACTCGAAATCGCTGGGAAGCCATGATTTATGAGCATGTAAACAAGAAGTGTCCACAACATTATCTAACAATAAGATCTTACATCCGACACCGCAACAACGTCGACAATGTCGGTGCGTTTGAACAATCCCCATTTATTCGGTGGATTAATATACGCTTTTTCATATAATCTCTGATGTTTTGGGTATACGACTATATGCAAATATAGAAACATATATTGGTTACTAGACTTATTAGATTAAGTGTATTCTGTGAGACGAATTTGTTTTTTTATCGATGACGATGATCTTATGTAAAATAAATAAATTTTCAATTTAACATCGAGATCGTTTCAGAGACACAAAATTTTCTCGTTTTGGGTCGATGTTGGTTTTATTGTATTTAAATTAAATCAATTTTGTAATAATTGTAGAGGTTTGACCAATCACATGAAAAATTAGATATTTTGTATTTATATGAATGAAATGTAACGTTTCTCAATTGTTTCTCAAGCTGGATAATAATATTGGCATCTTCGATATTTTATTGTGTTTTCAAATATTTCGACATTAGATAATATCGTGCCTGGAAATACTTGTGTCAATCTGGGTGCATGTTAGCACATTACTTTGATTATTTGTAACTAAATACAGAGTTGAGGTGTGAGGATGCTTTAGGAATCATATAAAGTGAATATAGAGAAAAATGCTCGTAATAATCGTACTGTTTGTGCTTTAACAGGAGAACAATAAACATTTTCATTAAAATCATTCAATAACACAACCTCATCATAGTCAGGAATGAGATTAGACAAAATATTGTCGATAATTGGCAGTTCATTAATAGGTGGAGCCTTGTATACAACACCACAATATGGAAATATAATTTCAACAAACAAGTGGTTGCATTTAAACAACTCACGTTCACCAGTAAAATAAGTGGCATGGATTCCAGCTTTAACCTCGTTAGCAACACAAATAGCCATACCAGGCTCTCGGCGTATTGATCCATCTGCTCAATAGAGCTTAAACGCCGAAAGAACCATTTTCGTATGTCTTTTTTAACTAAAATAGTTGGTCTAGATGTTTGATAGTCATTTATTTGTTTAACCATCTGTAGGTTAAATTAACTATAATGTTAGTTATCAAAACCATTATATTATTTTAAAATAGAGTTCTTACTATTCACTATTTTATTAGAATGAAGTTTATTTTGGCTACTTGCGTGTGGTCAGTGGGGTTTTGCTTGCCCATTCTTTTAAGCATTGGACAATCAATAAATGTTCAGTACTCGAGCATGGACCATGTAATACTGGTTTATCTAATATATAATAGTGCTAATGGATTTTGCCGCTTTTGGTTATTGCCTTAATAAACTTTGCGTCGCTTTAGACACATGCTCACAATTCTAAATCACAGATATCAGGGACTTGATTTCCTGGTCAATTTCGCCGGGGGTAGGTGCTCAGAAGATAGCTTTTTCAGTACTTAAAGCTCAGATGTGCATGAAACTCATAGTTATGAAAATATAGTGAGATATAGAGATGCGAGAGAAAGTGATGTAAGAGAAAGAGAAAGTGAGAGATAGATAGGAGGAGAGTGAGAGGCGAGAGAATACGGAGAGAGAGAGAGACAACTCCATTTATAACCGTTTCTTTATCGCCAAAATTCTAAGATTTATAATTTAAAACATAAGAAGTACTAAGAAATAATAATTTAAAATAAAAAAAATACAAGTTGAACACAAATATTTGTGTAAAACTTTGCCTATTTCCTTGTCCATATATTCTCTTACAATAAGATCTAACAATTAATTTGTTTCTTCATTTTTTGCCAAAGAAACGTTGTATGTTGGTCATAAAGAAGAGTTTATCAACAAATGTGGCTTTTTTGACTTCAAGATTGTTATAAATTGAGGTTTTATTTGTCTGCTACATCGCGAATCTAAACAATTAAATTACCAAAAACATACTTACAGTTTACTTTACAAAAACAAACTTTAATCTCTATGCTTTATATATATATATATATATTAGGTGTACAAAATTATTCGTGCGGTTTTTTTTCAAAAATTGAGGCTTTATTATGAAAAAATGGTTACAAATTCAATATTCAAAGTATTGCCCATCGCTAGC
>JANSTU010050412.1:0-21614 GCA_027564075.1 Bolitophila hybrida
ATGAGTAAAATACACATAAATACACATACACACACAAAACTGTAATAAAAATTCGATTGAAATAGTTTTTTCTAGAAAATATATTATAAAAAAAATCAAAAACAAGTGTTTTTTATTTAACTGGTGCAAGGAGCAATAATTGGCCTGTGAGACGCATATAAATATATTTGCCAGTAATTCCATGCTTTCTGTGGAATCAATCGGAACGGTGCTTGTAAATGTTATTTGTATACAAATGTTCGCTTTTTAATTAACAATTCGATGCTTTCGCATATTTTAATGGTACGAAAAACTAGCTGCAATGACAACACCTACAAGGTCGCCGCGCAAATCAATTAAACTGATGATTCCGAATTGACCAAGAAATTTCTCTGAGACATAAGATTTCTCAGTACGCCGAAGACATGGCCATGTACTCGGTCTCTGCTATCGACAGTACGACTATCTTCTATCGCTTGCATCCCCATGATACTGCTCCGCCAGCATATATTAAGATTTATTCTGTGCATGTTCGTCTGGAATCCACGTTCTCCGCCCAATCAGCATCATTAGCGAAACGATGTGCGGATTCACGGGTATTGTCTGCCCGCCGTCTGTCAGTTCTGCGACCGGTTTCATCACTGATCAAATATTGGTAGCACTTCTTTGGCGTACGTCGTTCGTTCGACAACCCATCATTCTCATATTTGATGTTGAGACCGACAGACGTCTTAGACTGTCCCATATCCTACATGTGGAATATCTCAGTCAGCTTCTTCTTCTTACAATTTGAAAACAAAATGCACCTAAATTTGTACGAAAATGAAAGAAAATTTGCATGGCGACATTTCATTGCAAATGTATTCTTTCTTTGCATTTGAACGACATCCGCGCATTGGGCATTTTTTTTTTTTTATTATTTTTGCCTTGGCGTTTTCGAGACTGAATTTTGCACACATTTTGCACACATTTTGCACTACTTTGCCTAACTATGTTTGCTTTCAAATTCGCACTCTTTTGTATAAATAAATTAATTACAAATTCTTAAGAAAAATTACATTTATTTTATTTCACATTTTAATAATACATAAATTAGGCGGTTTTTCTGAACTATATTTGCCCTGAAGGTACACTTTTCATAAAACACTTTATTTCCGATAAAAGGTGCGAAAAGGGTTTTTATCAGCTGGTTTAACAAACAAGAATTATTGCAAACTTTTGTCAACCACAGCTTGAGGCAGATCTTGTTCATCAGATGACCGCGGAGGTAGTCTCCAATACTGAATTGTGGAGACGAACCATCAACGCATGTTCGACGGAAAAGTGACAGTGGGTCGGTAAAACCTTGCGGCGCGGACTCAAACATTCAAGACAACGGGGCCGTCAACGGTGTGTTTTCGGATGACGATCACACGAGTTGACCGCTTTGGGACAAACTATAACGTCAGAGCGTCAACAGGCAAGCCAATTTGATTGATCGTTTTTCTATTAAATGTTTAAATCTATATTGTGACAACAATATTGCACTTAATTTGTATTCGGTTTGCACGCACATCATTTAAAATATTA
The DNA here is from genome assembly GCA_027564075.1 of Bolitophila hybrida. NCBI lineage: Eukaryota > Metazoa > Arthropoda > Insecta > Diptera > Mycetophilidae > Bolitophila > Bolitophila hybrida. The sequence goes on from JANSTU010050412.1 coordinate 1,549, forward strand.
TTTCAAATTAAAAATTAGTATGAAAACCATATAAAATATTATCTTGGTTTTTTATTTACAGCAAATATTTTTTTTTACATGTGCTATTGGTTTAATTTAATAAATAATAGTTTAATGCAACAATAAAGAACATTCCTCAATAATTATTAAATAATATATAATATATTGTAGAATTGAAGCGTAGACAAGTGCGAACTATGCCGCTGAGGAACGAGTGGAAAAAAACCCGCTTGCTTGGAGTGTATATATATAATATTATTACAATTTTTTTTTGTACAAAAATGGCGACTATGCGGCGCGGGTATGATGACTGCGTATATGAGATGACGTGTCGACGCGACGTTTCATGAGAGACTGATTGATGACGACTTGGCGACACTGCGGACTGCGCAATGCGAGCTACATATGACAGCGAGCTTTACGTTCGGATTTCGGACGAGTTCGTTTCATATTTTCTATCTCTACGAACATTCATGCGCGCGACGTTAGTTTGAGCGTGCGTATTTGTTTCTCAAAATTTATTTTGTGTGTAACTGAAATTTGCCGCGTGCAAAATGCATGCATGTGTGTCGCAAATTCGTTTGCGTGCACGAAATGTTATACGGGGGATAAGGGGTTTGTGTCAAACGATAGATCCGATGTCCGCACGCTTTGTTTTGAAGACCCATATCGTTTTGATGTTTTTTGCCCGCCCGACAACTTTACAAGATCCCACGTCTTGTGATGATGTTAGCAAATCACCTTCCATCGCTCATTTCCATTCGACTGCATTGCCTCGCTCACTTAGAGAGACAGGATCGCTTGGCTCACGATCGCATGCCTAATATGACACAAAGTTCGGCCTTTGTACCGGGATTCGATTTTGCTGAGATCTGCGCTGTTCGTGTTTGTCGGTGACGCCGACGCCTTGTTAACTGATAGCACAAAATCCGAATCAAAATTCCGCATCCACCAAATACTGTCGTCGAGTTCTCCATCGTCGTAATCTCCAAACGATATGCTGAGTCGTCTTAGTTTCTCTTGATGATCATTATCGAGACTTTCAAGTCCTTCACGTTGTCCCTTACGATTTGCTGAATCGACGTAATTTTTGTCGTCGTCAACCATCTCTAATATGACACTAGAATCGGTTCTTGTTGCTCTTAGTTTCAGAAAAGTGACATAACAATCCCCAGTTTGATCGGATTGATACAACGATACCCATTTTGACCCATTTCCGTCGCCGAGCTTCTGGCACATGGACGATAACGTGAGTTCCAAAAATCTTTATGCTTGTCAGATCTGGTCGCTTTCTAGACCAAATCTCCTTGAATGTCAGCTTGTCGCACGTTTGATTAACTAAAAACAAAATCTAGACGAATACCTTTCGATAGAAATAATCACAAAGTATCACGCATTGACACATCGGTCCACAAACGCAAATGCACCAGCAGATTTCAGTTTAGACACATTCCATCGTAGCCGAGGTGACCCAATCGACATTAATACACCGATGCGTGCCTTGGCCTTGACTAGACATTCATTATGTTTATTGAAAAATCTTCACCCATCCGAGTCAAAAGTGACGATATGTTGCCAGTCTTGCTGACCTATTCTGGGTGAGTCACTAGTCACTTCGAACATCAACAACCACCAACCGCGGGCCACTTGTACTAAAAGCGCTATTCGCAGCGAAAAAGTGACTCACTTTTACTTAATACAATTATTATAATTTATTAAATATATTTGTATGCAATTACCTGCTATTTTATAAGGTTTCTATTTATACGTTCGTATTTCTATTTTAAAGCTCTTGTGATGCATTTGAAAATATGTATAATATAATATCACATTGGATCCTGTAATCCTTTGTGGGACATAGGGCTACTGTGCGATGCCGCACACCGGATTCATTGACCATTACGGGTACACGACTGGTCAGGTCATGCTAATGTGCTGTTTGTGCTGTGCTACTCCTATTGGAGCCACTGTGTCTTAATTTTCCCTGACGCGACTCTTAACAACTTTGCAGGGCAAATGCGCATATTTTTGAGATATCTCAATACACCGAGATCTATCTTGCTATTTACACTATTGTTCTATACAGGGTGAGTGTGTATATGTTAGTTGATGGCTTTAATGTTCCGTTATTCCAAATCAATAACCTCTTTCAGAAATAGGCTATTAATAGCAACCTACGTATTTAAAGTACCGGGATTGAACCGACGACCTCCCTATGGTATGTATAATATAATTGTTTTAATATTTTTTAGGTTACGTTTAGCGAGTGCTCTAGTGCCAGTCTTATCTGCAAATCATACATTTGTTAACATTTTGTGTTAAATTAATAAAAAAAAAAACCTTTTTTCCTTGTAAATTTATTTTCGAAATTAACCGCATTAAAACGTCAGTTGCAGTTTTTTGCAGTAGCAGGTTGTCACCTTTCTATCCTGCGAATACCATTTTTACTATAGTGTTGAAAAAGTTGCTCACTAAGAAAAGGCCCGCTGACCGACCGATAATAAGTGAAGTTACAACAGGCATGTACAACACATTCCGGATCGTGGTATAATAGATGCTGTCAATATTAACGTAAGTAATTCCGCTGACGGCCACTTTCAATCGCTTGCTCGTTGCTTGCGATATAAATATCAATATCTCGCGAAAAGGGGTAATATGTCGGGAGGCTCCCGAGTCAATGAACCAAACATTGCTTTTCCTAGTCACTTTCCCGTCAAACATTTTTGTCAAAATTGCTCATAAAATGTATTTTTTTCCACACAAATATGTTTTGTGGTGCAAAATACAGACATTATTTCCTTCATTTTGTCCACAGGCGCATAAAAATGCCCGTAAATGTCTGTTGTAGAGCAAAATACAGACATTATTGTCAGCACATTCAATTCACATACTTTCTGCAATGGCAAGCAATTATAAAACATTAATTATTAATTATACGCAGTGCTGAAAAAGAAAAAAAATATTATAAATACGTATATAAACAAAAAAAATTGATAATAATGAATTGGACTTTTAAAATGTTAATGGCTGCTTTGCGTGCTCTCTTTCAGGCAGTGGTTTCGGTGCAGGCAAGTTCAGTCGCTTACTGTCCAAAGCTTGACTAAATGTACAGCGGTTGAACACCCCACCATATGATAACATAACTCTAGTTCAACAAGTCGAACACAGACAAAGACCTTTGTCATAAATACATGTTTTTTTTATAAAACAATTCTTCCTTAGTGGTAATTTAATATTGTTTAATCATACTCATGAAATATAACTTAATTAAGCGTTCAAAATGAAATTTAAATACATTCAGATTCGTTGCTAAAATTATATAGTCACAATCGAAAATCAGTATTAAATTTCAAAAAAAATATAAGTTAAATGTAATTTTCGAAATGCATTATGCATGAGACTTGGCCCAGCCGTGCAAATGAATTGTCGAAAAGTTAATCACGTTCGCTCCCTGTCTAATGTCTTTCTGCTGTTGTAGGTGATTGTACCACCGCGAGATATTCAGGTAATTTTCTTTGTCGGACGACTGCAGTGATGCCTGTAAATCAATTAGAATTCATACATTTTTTAGAGATAACACTATTTTGATGTGCTTACAATGACGTGGCTAATAGAAAAAAACACAGCCAAATCGGCTAGTGTCAGAACCTGTCCGACCAAGTACGACCGAGAGGCAAGGTACAGATTCAGTTCCTATAAACAATGGTGTTCATAATTTAAATAAATATACTACTAGATAGATTTTAAGGTTTAATTATACCTTCAACATCGTGCTGGCAACATGCTTGTCCTGGCTTGCGGGACTCACAAATAACACGGCATAATCAAGCCACTGTGCGACTAGACATTGGGTTTCCAAATTGTTGGTGCCATTCTTAATACATTGAGCATTGGACTCACGCGCCAGTGACTGCAGAACGCTGACAAATCCAGTTAGGTTCTCGGTTTTGGAAGTTCGTGTCACAATCTGAACAAATTTATAATTATAAGATATTGATCACTGTGCAGAAAATAATTACACCGGGGGGCTTACCTTGTCATTGTTGTAGGCTACTTTCCCGTTAGTTACTTTTAAGTATTTTGCAATTTTATTAACAGTTTCCAAGTCAGTCATTGTGGATAAGTTTTTAATTTATTTTTATCTTTTATTTTTAGATAATTAAGTGTTTTTTAAAAGTAAAATGAAATGCGCAAGGCCAGAAGACAACACGACTTTTTTTGGTTTGACATTTGAAATTTGTATTGTAAACCCGGCATGTAAAAGTAAAAATTCTATAAAGTATAAAAGCCCTTTCGATGTATGAATGTTTTCGACGAATCGAATGAGCACAATGTTTAAAACAATAATTTAATTACCGTTATGTATGTATAACATTACAAATATATTCTATTGAAATGAAATGAGTAAGTTAAAGTAAGTCCATTAAATGTGTATTTAACTGCGTTTGTATCGATCTCAACAAAAAAAGTCTTATCATATTTATAAATCAAACTGAAATTCTAATCGTTTATTTACAGATAAGCTAATGCGTAGGCTAGCCGATAACCAAAAATATTTTGTAAGAATGCATGCGAAAACTCAGTTTAGCCGAATTGTGATACATTAACAACTACAACTACAGATGATGGATGTTGTTCACTAAATAAAAAAAGTAATGTGTATATTAAAAAAAGTGTACCGTGTTGATGACTTGCCAAAATGACCTCAATGTTCATCTGGTTGCCAATCCTGTTGTTCCTTATTGTCTTTCTTATAGTTGCCGTGATCACTGCAGTTGAGTTAAATAAATTTTATAAATATTAATTTTATTGTTGTGCGATGTATTTTTAATTTGTATACTAAGACTTCTTTGTATTTATGTGTGTTGTTGTTGCTTTTTTCTTCATGTCCAGCTTAATTTTACGAAAAAACATCGATAAATCTTTTAGATACTGACAATGCGATAAGACAAAATGTCGTTTTACCAAAGACGATACCGGTCGCATCGCAGTATGTAGTGCTCAGCTCGGGTTGAGTTTAATTTAAAGTTATTTATTGAAAAGTGTTAGTTTACGCGATGTATGCGGGATTTTATATTTGGTTATCTTCGATACTGATATTTGTTTTATTTTGTTCACTCTGTGTAAGAATTTAATTTTTATTTATTTTAATTTATATTTAGTGTAAAAAGTTTTTTAAAAAAAAAATGATTTCTTCTGTGGTTTGATAATACGACCGAGTAAATGTGCGGTTATGTTTGACATTGTCATGTTTTTATTCAAAAACGGATAGTGAATTGTGAACAAACCAATTGAGGTTATATCACTTGTTAAAAAGTAATTTACCTAAACGTTAAATCTGTATCTCCATTGAATTGTAATTTTGGCGGTGTAATTCAGTATATCTGTGAATAGCTTAAGCGATTAGTAGTAAATTTATAATATTGCACATAATTAAAAGTTATTTAGAGAGATGAAGAGATGAATTTTTTTAAATTTAAATTTAAATCTTCCGCAATTTTCTTTTTGACAGAGATCTATCTTGCTTTTCTTATTGGGAATCATTAACGCTTATTTATAGAGTGTGCTTTTGTTTACTTACTTATGTACTAATGAATGAATGAAGTTGTTTAAAGAACTTTTTAGAATAATAAGAATATATATACGATTATATATCGTTAAGCCGTACTCTCAAACTAAGTTATATTTTGCAGCGCTCCAAATAGCGCCTAAATGGCTGTTATTGGCGGCTCATATTCTTTTCAATAAGAGTGAACACCTTTTAAAAGAACTTTCGTTCAAGTAGTTCGTTAGTTATTTTCTGGCTCAAATGAGTGTCATTTTTTTCGTCGAAGTTTAGTCCGTATATAATTCCTGCTTGGATTTACCAAACCACTTCACATATAATATTTGTCACAGGCCATTCCACGACCCAATATCCGTCTTTCCCAATGGTTGTTTTCTCCTAGCGTGATTTATAAGGTTTTGGCCAGAGGGTACTATTTTCAACGAGCTTGGAGTTCAATTTTGTAACTTTACAGTTCACATTTAAATTAATTGGTATTTTTTTTTAATTATTACCTGTGCAGAAATAAATTCGGGAGATTTTAATTAATTTAAATTGCAAAATAGAATTAACACTAAAAACACTAAACGTATTTCATTCATTTCATATATCAAATCCGTTGACACATGTCCGCATTCCATTTCAATGTTCCTGACACTGTGCACAATGACGTTATGCAGGATGTTCATGTTGTTGTGCTCATGACGCTACGCACATTGTCACTATGCCGGATAACGATATGAGTCGTTACCAAATACTTTGAAGTATAATTACTCTGTAAAGGGAACGGGACATAGCGTCAGCGGCCATAACGTCCCGATAAGTTTTGGCATAAGACCATCGTGCACAGCGTCACAGGGCATATCGTCATGACACAAATAAAATCATCAGGCATATCGTCATGATTAATGAGTGCGTTTATTAGGTCTTGCGTGTTTGTGGAACAGGATGGAAACAAAATCAAAAATATGTATATTGAAATTTAGAAGAGTGGTGTTTTTCTGTTTATATGGTGGAGATAGCGACTTTCTCAAAAAGGGTATTTGGTTTTGGCCATATTCCACGACTCCGTATTCGCCATTCGCAAGGGTTGTTTTCCTTAAGCGACTTTCAAAAGCTGTTGACCATATGGTACTATTCCAAGACCTACTATCCGCCATTCCCAGGGGTTGTTTTATCTAAGCGTTATTCAAATGGTTTTGGACATTGGCACACTGCTGCTATGCCGCGTGAGAAAATAAAATAAGTCATCCTAAATCTAACATGTTTTTGTTCTTCGCGATTTCGAACCGCCTTGCACACGCCTGAGTTTCCATGACATTTATGCTACAGTCCGTGTAACTTGCGACAGTTGGTCGCAGTTAACAGCTATCGCTGCCATCGACAGTTGCTAAAAGTTGATGATATTTCAAGTAATCTTCCAAGCAGTCATATTCATATATATGCTTTATATGCTATCCAATTCCAATGAGCAGTTTAGTAGCAGCTCGTGTAATCATGCCACGATCCAGTATCATTGACATTGACAAAATAAATTAAAATCAATTTGTTAAAAATGTATAATTCTGAATTGTTTTTGGTGTGTGCTGACGCTGTGAGAACGAATACCCGCAAATGCTCTGCTCGGATGTTGACACGTTCACGGACTTTCGTCATTCTGGCAATATGAGTTGCCATAGTAACTGTCCAAATTCACCAAAAACTGTAGTTGCTCAGGCGAAATGTGATTACATGAACTGCTATTTTTTCGCCGCGAGAGTAGAGACAAATTTTACGCAGGCCGCACACATGCCACTCATGACTGGCACGCTTGACTGTCCGACAAAAAAACACACACAATCAAACGCATGTATTTAAATGAACAAATGAACATACGCATACATTCCACACAGTCAAAAGTGTGCCCAACACAGAACACAGTCCGACAAAATCAAAACATTTTGATTTTGTTGGCCAAATTTGGCGCTGTAGTCACCAAGTTCTGTGCGGATGATACATGAGTTACACAGTATATTTAACATTTACTCCGCGCTCCGCCTTTTGACATATGACAGATCTGTCTGTTTAGCTGTCACTTTAATATACAAAATTGGTCTCTCAGCTGTAAAATGCCTTAAAGCTTCTCCGGACGCTCGTTGTGATCGCTAGTTGTCAGCAGTCAAGAGTGCCAGTTTAAAGTGGAATGTGTGCGGCCAGCGCAATGGATTATTAACTGTCCAGGCGATTAAACCTCGGATTAAACAGCAACTGCTACTTTTTACAGTCCGTGTAATCGTATCTTTACACAGACAACAAACTGTCGCAAAAGCGAACTTTTCGAATATCCACGTAATCGTTGTATATTATGACTGATATATATTTTTTTATGATACATGACATCATTTCCCATTGGGTTATTATCATCGCAACTTCGCTAAAACGATGTTTTATGTGGAAACAGTTTAAAGTGACGACATTTTAACGTTGGGACAGATTAAATTGTAACATGGAGACCATTTAATGTCGTAACAATTTAGCACCATTTAAGTTGCCAGGAATTGTGTAATTTGTAGCATTTTAATTAATAATAATTACCGCTCCTTCTTTCTTCATAATAACAAAATATCCGTTCTGTGGTTAGTTTTTAAACGTTATCACGTTATGCCGCCAAACTTTGTTTCATGTCACCTTTTTTAACTTTAAATTGAATTGTCGCCACGTTAAACTGTTCAAAAGTTTGTTTTTGATAAAAAAAATAAACTAACTTTATAGAAGCAACACAGTTTACCAAAATATTAAATTTTAATTTAACTGTCTTGAGTCTAAAATCATGTTTGAAAGGTGACACTGAGTGCTTACCTTCTTTTCACCCGTTGAAGTGCCAGTGAAGGAAAAATTGTATCATTTGAATCCATATTGTAAACTATTGTTTGTGTTTTGTAGGAATTTTCCATTACTTTATACCTAGAGTATAAAGCTTAATATTAAAAATGAAATAAAATAAACATGAAAAGAGATATGCGCAGTTACGCACTTCTGTTTATATATTCCCACATGAAAACCGCTTGTCTAACATGTATGTATATATATATATATATATATATTATTTTGGTATCTTTCGAAAAGAACAGATAAGACATTGCATTTTAATATACACGACATTTTTAGTAAAACATATCACAAATGATACAATCATATAGATATTTTTAACTTGATTGATGATTTATAACAATTATTATTAGAGAAATGTTATATAGCACATGATGAAATAATAGTCACTCTAATCAGAAATTTGCGATTCTTATCAAATTGTTTAGCAAACATGTAATAATTATTGACTATCGAATAGACCAAAAAAAAAACACTACCACAAGGTCTGGTCTGAGTACTTTCTATTATTATTAACTCACACGCACATATTTTTTTTATAACTATTCTTATACATTTCCGAGTACATTTCGATAACACAATAGGTGTACATGAAATTGACACGCAATATTTCGGGTTATATGCGTGCTATATAAGCACAGAGTGTTTCTGTCTCTGTCTTATCTGTTCTGTTTATCATATAATGAATGCCGTTATCACACTATCTGTAAGATTACCAATAATGTACATGATAGGGAATAACCTCTGTTGGCTTTAGATGCGCACGTGTCAGATGCCTCAATATACGGCATTATTGTTAGTATTGCTTAGTAATACGGTTGTTTTCGATACACCGCTTTCGATGCAGCCTTTAAATGCTAGATTCAGAGGCTGAATATGGAAGTTTGGATTCCGACTGGCAGTCTGTTGGTGTTATTGTTGATAGTTGTAGTTAAAAAGGTACAAATGTGTAAAAGTTCGTAAATCTGTGTAATGATTCATAATTTTTGTGTGAATTCTCGATAAATTAGTACTATTTTCGTATATCTACTTTCTAAAAAAAGTGTTAATTCAAAATTGCCTATATATGTCAGTATTGTGCCAATATATCGCAGTTTGACATTTAATGTTGACATAAATGTTATGTGACCGCTTGTCTAGTGCCTCGATTTAGATTTTACTCACTTATGTGTGAGTAATTTTTTTTTCATTATGTGGAAACAGTAGGTTCAAAACTGTCAAATGTGTGTGTATTATAACCTAAAAAGTTCAATGTAAAAAAAACATAACAATCTCAACTATTCAAACTTGCAATCACTACAAAATAACAAATTATTAACACTTTATTTTATTTGTTTTATTTTTAGTATTCCTGTGATAGACATAACAGAAAGAGACATACTCGTGAGCCACAGCGAGTTGTTCGACGTAAGTTTAAAATAATGCATAATAACTCAACAAATTCAACAACAATAATGTTATATATAGAAAATGCTGCACAAAATACAGTTGTGTACACAATACCGACCAATGGATCAACCACAACCTATCCCACAGTCCATAACACAACACGCCAGACCCGACCTCCATCGTACTCCACTGGAATGACCAGTGATCTGCCTCCATCCTATGACCAAGCTATAATATCCTCCTCAACAACTTCGTCCCCATCAGTTGTTGTTAATGTAGTGCGATAAAAAAAAAACAAAATGTGTTTTTTTATAAATAATTTATGTTATATTAAATTGTTATTGTAGTATACTCTATTATCTATTAAATATATTTCTGGAAAATATAAAAAAACGTTTTATCTGAGAATATTATACTCTTGCAGGAGTATTTATCTCTGTATTAATGGCTGTTGTTGTCTGAGCTGTTTCTGAAGTAGATTCAATGTATGGCGGTGCAGAATTCACAGTATTAACATCATTTAGAGACATGGCGAGAACTTCTTCATAAGTTGGTAGACCATCCTTTCCTGAAATACGACAAAATATTTAAAGATCTTCTGGTTTTTGTTTATTTATACTATTTATACCTTTCATAGAATTGTTGTTGTTATATAATTCATTATATATATCATCGCCAGGCATCAAGTGTACGGCATTAGGATAAGCTCGAGCACGATCACTGGCAGATTCAATGGTATAAATTGCTTGATTTCGAGATGGTGGTTCTATATTGTTTAGTGCTCTTTTTAGCATGCACTTTTTAAATTGGATCTGTAATCTTGAAACATACCATTTAAAATACTCATAACAATAAAAGTGAATAGATATTAATTAATATATTAAGGACAATATAACAATAATTGTACTTACATACGCTTGCATAATGAATAAAAACCCAAAGACAATAGCAATCATGGCGTATGTAGTAGACTCCGCCATTTTGAAAAACAACCTTTTATTAAATAAACAGCGAGATAAACACTGTTCTGTGCTGTTAGTGTCGATAAACTGTCTTTGCAAAACTCATATCTATGTGGACACCACCGAAAGATTTGGTATTGAAATAAATTTATAGATATATGTATATACTGCCCGATTAAACGCAAATAATATATTGATAACAACAGTCAGGTATATTTGAATCTACGTGATAGTCAGCAATAGTGATTAGATAAATATGTTTGTTTTATTGAATGCAATTCAGACAATTTTGGTAATACAGAATAAACGAATACATGAGTATTAGTATTAGTACATATGTATTAGAATATATCTCGGAATATATTATATTTTTGAATTGTATTGTATATAGTCGGCTAACTCACTTATTGCGACATGTGAAGCGAAGTTATAAACACACCACGGAATTTGAATATGCCGCCTGAATGCGTGGCGCCATCTATCCAAACCAACCATATATTTAGAAATGCGAAGTTTTTTGCTCGGTAACATGACATATGGTTAAATTCTGACATTTCGCGTGACAATCAAAAAAACAAATCTTGTCCACAATAACAACAACAATAACATGCAGTACGAAGATTTCGATGATAAATAAATAAGGGTTTAAAAATAATGTCCTTCAACAATTACAATCCAGAACGGAGCGATGCGACAATAGATGGCATCAGTGTAATGTTAATTAATAGATAGGTTTTCAGTTCATAAGAAAATTGACAAGAGCAAGTAAAAATACAAATATGCTTTTAGTGATTTTAGTACGAACTTTTAACTTAATAGAATATCGCCACAGATGTTATTTAAATTGTCTGCAAAGTTTAGTCATGTGAATGTTTTGAAGTTCCTAAGTAGACCTTTAGAAAGTACCTCATAAAAAAGAGAAAAATCAAGTAGATCTAAGGAGTCGTTTTGATGTCTCTGTCGTGACGTTCAGAGATCCTTATGCGACTTATGGAAAAAAAATATAATATATAAAAATATATAAAATATAAAAAATATTGATATAACAGTTCTATCTAAGCGAATCAATGCGTTATCATATGTTCTCATGCGTCAACCACAACGCGTAATAAACTTATCGATACACATTTTGCACCAACATCTATCGCCACTGGTCGGAACCAGTTTCGATAAATGTTAATATACAAATTACATTTAAAAACATTTTTAATTTTCATTTTAAAAACATTTAATGTAATAAATTAAATATTTACACAAAATTTCATATGTGATTTGCCAATTTTATAACGCATCGATATGACGATATGTAACGCATGGCTATATCAACATAGGTTGAAATAATCTGCCTAAATCGTAGTATTTTGTAATACAACCAAAAAAGTACACAGAAACTATTACTTTTTTGACAATTACAATGTAAACTTAGCTGTCACTAAGTCCCGTTCCCTGGGGGATCAACCTCAACTCTAAATAAATAATAACACATAGGGGATATAACCGCCTTTTAGTTCGCTAGGGGCTCAACCCTAACCCCTAAATTAGTAATGAGGCATAGAGGAAATCATATGTTATTTGCCGGGGATTTCGCCGAGGTTTGATTTAAAGTAACACGCCAGAGGCGTGGGAAGAGAGCAAATTAAAAGGAGGTCGCGGGTCCGCCGCCGAAGTTTTGAAAGCGCGCCCACTTTCCACAAAACATTTGCTGAGATGCTTTAGCTTAGCCGAAAAGGGCTATAATAATAATTTAAAAATCAGAGACCATTTTTGTACAGATACAGACACAGATGTAATTTGTAATAGCGAATCATCCGATATTTATGAAGACAACAAACACTTACGCAAACAAATACAAACACAACGAAAACAAAATAGATTTGCCAAGGCGGCAAATCCCTGAAGCGCTCAAGTCAGCAGATTTAGCCGCTAAACTAAACCTTGGAAGGAATCGGGTCAAATCAGCAATCGTCGGTTTCGGCGCAACGAAGCAGCCAGCCGTGTGGATACTGTCCCATAGACGGAAACCCCCTCCATCGAGTACGAAGAGAGCGAGGAGAGAGGGGATTTTAAGAAATTGAATCCAAAGAGCTCTTTGATTTTTGACCGCCGACCGTAGAGGATCGAAATCGTCCACGCAATTGTGATTCAGGAATTAAAATAAATAATTGTAGAACGAAAAGTTGCGCTATTATAAGAGTCCATATAGCAGAGTAAGAGACGAATAAAGCCTCAAAATATAACACTTTTTCTATACAATGTAATTGAGGAGATGGGAGGTTGATACATGGACAACGAAACACTGGAACACTTTCTCTGTCAGTACCCAATTCTAAAAAGGAACAAAACTGTGAACCTAGGCACACCAGTAATTACTATGGATGCCAACAAAGAATCAAGTCTCAAGGCTGTGGCCTTCGTTGAGAGCACAAACTGATTATCGGAAGAATATGTTTTTCTTTTACTTAGAAAACACCAAATGCAAACAAAAAAAACCCTTGTGACCGGCAGATAGAGAGTTACTATTTGTAAAGTATAATCATTGATTCTAGTTCTCTCCATTTTATCTAGATTTTAACTGTCACTAGAGTTGCTCGTATAGAAAACGACAATCAGATTAAAAACCGACCATTTATCCGAAAAAGTAGCTCCGTGAAAGCACATGAATTTAGCAATCACGCAGACTTGCTCACAGTCCTGATGCTGGAATGTCGGCCATATCTTAATGTCTGCTATTAATTTACAATTTATATTCAACAAACGAGAATCATTTGATTAATACAGTGTAATTGACCTAAATTGCAAAGCCCCATCAAAATATCATTTTTAATATAATAAATATTTAAAAACAGAGTTTATGCTGTATTTTTTTTTAACTCTACCATTTGGAATATATTAAAATCCAATCAAAGCAGACATACGATTCTCTATAGTTTTATTATTATTGCGTGCGCATGACGAGACGTCTGCTTCATGAAGATTTCATAGAAAAATCTTCAAAACATTACTTTTGATCCTTTTGTCGTGGCTGCGTTATAAAAATGTATCAATTTGCAATAAAAAGTTAAGCGTTCAATCAGATATGTGTGTTTCAGTATATCTATGTATATATTACATATGTGTATATATACATTTATGTATGTATATATGTTGTTTGTAAAGTTGTCTCTTTAAATGCGCCAGAAACACTTTATCAACCAGACGAAAGTGGTTCTCGCTATCTCGCACACACCCACGCACAATGCACCAAACGATACCGCGAGCATTGCCTTCGCTTGTGCATTATGTTGTGCACCATCATATTATGCAGTGTTCTCATATATAAAATTCTATGCTACAACATAATTTATATAGAAATCATCGCTTGGAAAAATGAATCTCACGCTGGTAGAACAAACTATTTTCATAAGTCTCGAGAGCATTTCGTTTAAAGTATTATTTTATGCAGTTTATATGCGGTTATATGTGTGTGTTTGTGCTGGCATCTTTAAGTTTTACAAACAAAGCTTTTGCCATTATTTTGTATGTGTATGCGAAATAATACTTGTACAAATATAGTTTTAGGTCATATGTGTGTGTACATAAAATTGTTGTTAAATTGTGATTACAAGGTTGAGAGAATTGAGTGTGTTTTTTGGTGTTCACCTTTATAAATGGTTAAAAATTGCATCTTGATATATTTCATGCATTGTTTTAAAAAAGTATTTTTTATTTTCATATAATTGTATGTATAACACAAACATATTTACCGGAACGTGGTTTTAATGTGATTTTTTTTAATGTGATGATGTAAGATCCTCCACTTTTGGAAAGATTCTATGAAAGATTTGGTGATATCCTAGATACTAGAAGAAGCGAGTCTTATGTAGTTGAGGTGTACTGTATACAAATCCAGCGTTATGGTTCAAACAAGTTGAATCACAATTTGTCACTGCCGGCGTTACTTCACAAAATATAAAATATCATACGATCGTCGCAAGTATTGAATCATCAATACTGGCACAAGTCAGCGACATCATTCTGGGCCCAGCCGAATCCCAAACGTATGATATTTTAAAAGAACGTATAATTCAACTGTACGCAGATTCTGAACAGAAACTTCTACGCAAACTCTTACAAGACATCGAACTAGATGATAAGAAGCCCTCCAAGCAAAAAAGACACCCACAAGATTCACATCTGTAGAAGTTTTAATTGGATTTTTATAGTGGCAGACATTGACAAAAAAAAAAACATTTCGCTCTGTTAGTCGATCTCAAACGAAAACGATTATGTGACCTTGCAATTTCAATGCAATCCGTTTGCATGATTTCAGCTGGACCGTCCACTTTATCAACCATAAACGAGCAAAGTGAATTTCATGATTTGTTATCCAAATTCAATATCACAAAATCCAGCCCGACTTCTTCTATTTGTAAACACGATGTTGTACATCACATATTAACAAAAGCTCACCGTTTGTCACCTGAAAAACTAAAAATAGCCAAAGAAAAATTCCAGTACATGTGTGATCAAGGCATCTGTCGCCCATCAAGCAGTTCCTACGCAAGCCCACTTCATCTAGTTTCCAAAAAGAATGGTGAATGGCGTCATTGTGGTGACTATCGACGACTAAATGCTGCAACTATACCCGACAAATATCCGTTACCGCTCATTTAGGATTTTACACAGAACCTGTCAGGATCAAGAATACAAAATTGATTTGAAACGCGCTTACCACCACATTCCTGTAAATCCTGACGACATTGATAAATGTCCCGTTATGATATTTGGCCTTTGTAACGCAGCTCAAACATTCCAGCTATTCATGCACCAGGTTCTGAGAAATATGCCGTTTTCAACAAGGTTGAAGTAATTCGAAAATTCCCCCGACCCGAAATGGTGTTCAAGCTTCGAAGTTTTCTTGCTATGATTAACTTCTATAATCGATTTTTGAAGAATGCATCTCAGGTTCAGAGTGATCTCCAGGTATTCTTAAAAGGAAAAAAGAAAACGGACCGTACAATGATCACTTGGACTGAAACAACCACTGCAGCTTTCGAAAAATGGAAAAACGAGTTAGCAAATGCAGCACTCCTCGCCTACCCGTCATCGAATGCTCAACTCATGCTCATGGTTGATGCTTCAGATATAGAAATGGGAGCCACAATTCAACAAGTAACAACCGACGGTCTACAACCTTCGAGTTTCTTCTCACAGAAATTTACAGAGACTCAGAAACGCCACAGCACTTATGAGTGCGAGCTGCAGGCTGGTTACTCCGCTGTAAGACATTTTAAACAGATGTTGGAAGGAAGAGTGTTTACATTGTTCACATATCACAAACCACTTGTTTTCGCTTTTCAGCAAAAATTTGACAAGGCATCACCTCGACAGCTACGACATTTGGACTATATTGGACAGTTCACTAAAGACATCCGGCACATATCAGGAAATGAAAACACCGCTCTCTCGAGTTATATCGGTACCAAGCCAAATTGACTATGAAGCCCTGGCCAAAGAATAAACTAATGATGAAGAACTACTGCAAATACTTTCATCCGATTCAGCATAAAAATTATAAACTGCTGTTATTTCAACCCCAGCGCCCGATATTCAGAGTGTCGCTTGGAGGAAGTAACATTTTAACCTCAAAATTGTGAAACGTCATAATGTTGACAATCAGCTCGATTCTTATTTAATGCGCTAGAGTTAGGCTCTCTTAACTCAAAACCAGAGTTAAGAGCGCTTAACGACTCGCTCTTAAATAGCAATTCTGATTGTGAAAAATTCGGAGTCGTTAACGGTTACAATGCCACACTTTCCAAACACAAAAACTACCAACATGAACTGTCAAACTAACCTACACTTGTCACTTTCATTTGTAGTTTATTATTTAGCTTCTGACGCGTCACCAAATATGTGTGTGGCCTGGCGTTGTCCTGGTGGAACACTACATTCCTTATGGCCAATTCTGGACGCTTCTGGTCGATTGCCTGCTTCAAGCGGTCCAGTTGTTCGCAGTAGATGGAGCAGGAGCAGCTCAAAGTGGATGATTCCCTTCCAATCCCACGAAACACACAGCCAAACCCTCCTGGCCGTCAATCCCGGCTTGGTCACTGTTTGGGACGATTCACCGACCTTCGACCTCGACCGTGGCCTCAATAAAAACCTTCTCGTGTTACCTGGGGAAAGCGAATTATCTTATCCATTTTAGTTTTAAGTTAGTTTTTGTTAGATAAAAGATAGCGGACGTGAATTTAAAAAAAAAAGAAAGAAATTAAAAAGATTGGTGAAGTCGCGAGTGATCAGCATCCTGGGATCAAGAAAATGTATGTGAACATCGAAGGAATTAGCAATCAGTATTTGGAGCTTTCTTATAGTTGAGATAATAAAGTTTTACTTTTACACTTTGTTTGTGCCGAGTTACGTACATCCGTATTTTGTTTACCATGTACGGACATAATTATTATTGCACGCTTGAGAGTCAGCGGCGGATATCCTCATCATCGCACGCCCGAGAGCTTCCATGGCTCAGACTTAATAACTTCCATACCACTGTATCTCCTGTTACCTTAACTGTGTATTGTCCCTCTTCTGACACCAACGGCTTTTCATTTAATGTAATATCTTTGTCCGAACAACAACTTCAAAAGTAAAGTCACCTTCTTCTATTTCGCTTTTAAAAATGTTAGTTCCCATAATTTCTTCTATTATATATTATTAATTTTAGCTTTAATTGCTAATTTGGAAATATGGTCGTGTCATTCGTATACACAAAAATGCTCGTTCCAATGAACTCAACGCAAAAGAATAAAACAAGTACGACGTATTTTAATATACATCATATTTAAAACTACATAATATGTTTAGAAACATAAAACAATGGCCTGGGTCATGAAGCAGTGGCAAAGACCATCGTCATAAAATATTATATCAAAATCATGCTCGACCAACCCGAATGAAATTTCTTGTTAAGGATGCATCCGATCGCAAATAATTATATATAATATAGGATACCAACGAGTTTTGCTACTTTATAGGACAAAAACGGACGTCAAATATTATGTATAATTCAAATTAAAATACAAAGTGCACGTAAAATGCATCAGTAAAATGATGCTTTCATTGTCAGATTATGGTCCTGGCATGTGTCGTCAGGCTGGTTTTACAATTATCTATTTTTCAAGGACTAACAAATGAAAATTATAACATTACAGTAAATATTTTTATTTTTTTTGAGATATTCTGTTCAACTAAAGCTACATCTATATTTAGCATTTTTTTGTTTGTAATTTGTTAGTTTTTGCTTTTACTAAATATATTTGCGTGTTGGAATAAATGAGTTCGTGCTGCCAGTACAAATTGTATATTAAAATGTATAAACAAACAATTGTATATAAATATATATATATTGAAATGCACCCTGCCAACGGTTTTCTTATATGTTAATTTAATCAACATGCGTCCGTCTGTTTATTTGACAAATTGACTTTTGATGGAATGGAATTTACTTATCGTGTGCATGTATCAAATGCTAAGTGAGGGCATTCGTTATTTATATTTAGCTTTATATGTAAGCTACTTGCTATATACCTTATATATACATATATATGTATATATATAGCAATTATACATTATGTATTAGGTAAATCGTTGCTGCACGAGCTAACATTTATACACATACAGTTGATCTTAGTTTCTTTTGTTTTGAATAATACAATATGTGCAATTTAGGGGAAAATTTCACTTGAATATAAATGAGCTATATATAAATATTGGTAGAGTGTGAGTATATTATTAATAGACTTAAATCGTAAATAAATTACAGACACTTCTATCTCAGTTTCCGTATACTATGAATATTTAGAATATTTATGAGTACGGAAGTCGCCTTTTGAGCCCATCAGCTATTCCAGCGTGTGTATACGAAAAAAAAAACGATATATCCACACAAAAAAGCTTTCAATCTTTAAGGAACGATAACGCCTAACCAATTTTCTGTGTGCCGTAATAATCTACCTCGAGCAACAAAGCGCATCCCTTTCAAGAAAAGAAACCTTTACACAATTTATGGAAAATCATGCTTTCTACATAAAAAAAAAAAATAGAAGAAAAGTGCGGGTGTACCAAAATTTACTTGCGCCGTGATTCGAACGTAATGCGGTTGTGCTAGAAAGCGACTCATATGAATCTTTAGGAGTTTTCGTTTGCTTTTTATGGGCTATAAATATCGACCTGAAAGGTTCGCTGTTTTTTGTTGTTGTTCGTATATATGTTCAACAACCCAGCATAAATATGTACACACTCTCACACACACACACAAACACACGACACAAACTCGGAAAACCGCATGTATTTAATTTATGCTAGGCGAGCGAGCACACAGTTTTCGAAATGAATTTTGTAATACACACGGATTATATATTCATATATTGTGTGTGTGTGTGTGTGTGTGTGGTGTGTGTAAGATTGGAAGTGTATATGCATATTTATAATATGTGTACATATTCACTTTGCGTAATATTATATATATATATATACGACGGGGGCGTAGGCTTTTATATATATGCGTTATAAAATTGCATATGCTTACACATCGCAGCCTGATTATATGGTATATGTATTTGTGTTCCCGGATGCAAGACCGGGACCGGGGAGGAACGGTGGAAGAGCTACTTGTGTATAGCTAGTAAAAATAAACATTATAAGCTTTTGGCGTTTGGCGTAGATAGTTGAAATGAATTGATAGAAAGAGGAAGATAATAACTTTGTATTTTTTTTTTTTAAATATTTTAAACATTTTCAAATTGTTATATTTTTAAATATTGTTCTTTGTTGTTATATTCCTTATAATAAAATACAGTTTTATTATCTTAATATATTTAATATCATATATAAGAAGTATTACTAGAGTTTAATTTTAAGTACAATGTTGGTCTGTTTTATACGGTGGTCACGAGAAGAGTTATGTTGGTATGTATAATTACTCATAATTACTCATACTAATACAATAGGATGCGAAATGTATAATAGTTTATAGGGATATAAGAGAAACTGTATATATACATTTACATACATAGCACTTTCCCCCTTTTAATTGACAATAATTTTTTATATACAATATAATATTATTTTGACAATTACATATTACTTTTTAACTTCATTCAATATGTTTTTTTTTATAACTTAACAATTCAATATTCTTAATTTATAATCTGCTGTATGTATCCAGGGTTATATCCATATCTCATTTGTTCACGTCTTGTTCGCTTTGCTCTTCGAAGCGGTGAATCAACATTTCTTTTCCGTTTCATATTTTTCCTGCT